>JAZEWT010000029.1:3056249-3080564 GCA_036362905.1 Mordacia mordax
CAAGACATAAGAAAAGCTTAAAATGTAGTGACAACCGATAGATGTGTAGGTATGTATTTATGTCATGATTAAACCGCAATGGTGGTTTTCAAGATTATTGCGATTTTCCTACAGATGTACTTCCTGCCCAACACCAGTTGGTGTTGGGCAGGAAGTACACGAGCTGGCCTTTGCGATGACAATGATCTTAACGACTTCGAGCTCTTTGTCACAGAGTGGTGCAAAGCGCTCTATAAGTGCAATTCTAATTATTATTATGAAGGCCTCCGCATTCAGTGTTAGTTGTGGGGGTCGTTTGACCATACTTCACCACGCTGGCCAGTGCGGGCTACTGAAGGGACAGATATGAGGAGCTATGGTTCATGTTAATATCACTCACCACTGGTTTTAGCCGTGGTCAGGAATCGAACTGGTAGTTGTATCTCGTGTAATGATGCAGGTATCTTATAGTTCAAGTGCACTAAGCAGTCCAAGGACACGCTGCCCAGGTTAATTGTCCTGGATAAATTACTTCTGGTGCCCTTAGATGTTTTAACTTCCTCACCCATCCCCACTGGACAACTGTTAAGAAGAGCTCAACGGTTCCTTTCAACTTACATAAAAAATAACAGAGCCATTGTTTGCTCGTTCATTGTGATAAATTGTAATATATAGTGTAATAGATTAGTGCACGTTGACTTATTTCTTGCAAAATAATTGCAATTACTCATGTAGGTTTCCACAGCTCGATCTGTTATGATTGCTTCCAAAACTACAGTTTCGGGGGCGGCACGGTGGCCCAGTGGGTAGCGCTGTCGCCTCACAACAAGAAGGCCCTGGGTTCGAATCTCGGCTCGGGTGCCTTTCTGTGTGGAGTTTGCGAGTTCTCTCCCCGTGGGTTTTCGCCGGGCACTCCGTTTTCCTCACACAGTCCAAAAAACATTCTGCTGCATAGGTTAATTGACTTGCAGACTAAGTTGCCCGCAGTGCCCGGTGATGGGTTAGCGTCCCGTCGAGGGTATATCCCTGCCTTGCGCCCTGTGTTTGCCGGGATAGGCTCGGGCTCACGCCGACTCTGTACATGACTAAGCGGTTTCTGGCAATGAGATGAGACTCCAGTTTCGGGATAGCCGTGTTGAGCGTTTGCCCTCTCCCCTTCGCGAAGGACATAGGGGGTGCGCTCGACACGGCTATCCCGGAAGAGTAGCTTTGAAAAGCAATTCTGTAATTGCAATTAGTTTGAACATTTATTTAAGCTCTTCTTGACGCGGACTCTTGTGACAACCGTCAGGTGACACCTCTGCCCCGCATTGCAGAGATGGCTTGCCAGAGGGAGTGATGTAAGAGTTCAGCCGCAACGTGGCGATTTTAATTTTTAATCTGAAAGGGTTAAATACCCACCACCTCTGCAGTATTTTAATTAAGACCTCAATGCCGAAGGTTTGAGGATCTGAAAGGGCAATGCGAGTTAATTGGCTGCACGTTAACATTTACCCATACTTGATCATTTTGAAGTAATATTAAGAGTCAACTTATTAAAAATAAAAATCCGTAATAAAAGTGTGGGACGTATCCTCAATATCACAACATATACATGATTACATATATATGTTGTTCTAGCTCACATGCCGTTCTCTCCACAGCGCTGTGCAGCGCTTTGTGACCCTCGGGTGAAAAGCACTCTAGAAGTGCAAGTATTATTATCGTTGCATATTTAGCTCCGTGTTTTTTAAGTTCAACCCGCATCGAGCGAGGCGGTGCAGGTCTTCATCCAACATACCTTAATCCGGCAGTGGATCGACAAGGAACGGGAAATTATAATCCACATATAACAAAGCGAGTTGTTATATATACAGGGTTTGAAGCTTTGACAAGCGCTAATTGTATCTGTTCAACAGAAAGGTGTTCATGTCTCATTTCAGTATTACCTTCCACGTATTGTTTACTGTTCGTAGACCTTAACGCTATAGCAGCTTCAAATTTCCATTTTTCCACTACAGTACCATCGACCCCTATTAAGTAATCCTCTGCCTTAATCCTGAAGTCAGAAGAACCTTTCATATGATCGGCCTTGCTATTTTTATGGGGGGGAGGGGGGGGAGGTTCCCCATCCTTACATTTGAGTCTTGCTTAAAACACGTCCATCCCAGTTAAATATTTAACACATCGAAGATTTGCGCGAGAAAAAGTCACAACGTCTCATCACCGCATTTGTCACCAGTTCCGCATTCGTTGGTGGAATACATTGTCAGATACGAGATGGGTTATGACAGCAGCCTTACCTACGAGTTGACTAATGAAGGCCAGCAGGAACGGGAGTTCGCTATGTGGCATCATTCTGTCTGATTTCCAGCGAAGGTAACGGTCGTACGAGTGCCAATTATTCTCTTGATTCCGAGCGCACTAATCCTGTAGGGGGCAGGAGGGAGGGCATGACAGGAGAAACGGCATGCATATATGTATATATTTTTTTATAATCAACATTGGAAAACTAAGCATTCAGACACGCGTTTCAGACAACGTTGGGAACCCATGCAGATGCATGTTGCCTATATTATTATCAATTATTATTTAACAGACACCCCTGTGTAGGACGACTCAATGTGCGTGCACCCACTCGCAGAGACGTGACAGTGATTTCCTGGCCAAGCCGAGAATCTGTGCTTTTTGAGCACAGCCGCAACGGTGTTAGAGCAATGGTTTGTTGTTTTCCAAATTTAGTTCCAAATTAAACGGCGCGGGCCGCACGTGGCCCTGTGGGTAGCGCTGTCGCCTCACAGCAAGAAGGTCACGGGTTCGAATCTCGGCTCGGATGCCTTTCTGTGTGGAGTTTACATGTTCTCTCCCCATATCTGCGTGGGTTTTCGCTGGGCACTCTGGGTTCCTCCCACAGTCTAAAAAAAAACCATGCTGCTGCATAGGTTAATTGGCTTACGGACTAAATTGCCCGCAGTGCCCGGTGATGGACTGGCGTCTCATCGTGGGAATATTCCTGCCTTACGCCCTGTGTTTGCCGGGATAGGCTCCAGCTCACCGCGACCCTGTACAGGACAAAGCGGTTTCTGACAATGAGATGAGATGGGATTAAACGACGTGTTTAATACAGTGCTTGCATTGTGTGCAGTAGTCGGTGTGTTACATTTGCATGTTGCTTTTCAGTACTGGAATCAAATTAAATTAAATCTTCAAGATGCCGTCGTTGTTTATGCGAACCCCTATCCAAGGCTGCGTTGCTGTGTTCGTGGTTTTCAGCAATAACAAACTGTTCCCGTCTCTCTAAGGGACTCTTAAGCTTTCTCCGCCACCTGCCTCTGGCTTTTTAAGGCATTTTGCCATGCTATTCTGCAATGGAAGCAAAGCTGGAGTGAGTTGATAATGCAGCATCATTTACAATCCAAAGTACGCAACAATGAAATCCACTTTGATTCAAAGCTTCTGCCGTGATTCCTTTAGAAAATGAGGCATGCCTTGTGGTGTGGCTATTATCCTGACTGCAAACGATGCACACATTTGCCAGTAACATTTCCCTAGAAGATAATACAAATTAATGTATGTGCCGCAATTGACGTTTCAGGTATTTGCCCTTTTCCATGGCAAATAATTGATGTATCTGCTATGAATAAGACTGGGGTATGGTCAAAATACACCGGTCGATCAAAGTGGAATAAAAAAACAGAAGCCTCCTTCATCTCATCTCATTGTCAGAAACCGCTTAGTCCTGTATAGGGTCGCGGTGAGCCGGAGCCTATCCCGGCAGACACAGGACGCAAGGCAGGGATATACCCACGATGGGACGCCAGTCCATCACCGGGCACTGCGGGCAATTTAGTCTGCAAGCCAATTAACCCTTTGCAGCAGCATGTTTTTTTTTGACTGCGGGAGGAAACCGGAGTGCCCGGCGAAAACCCACGTGGACACGGTGAGAGAACTCGCAAACTCCACACAGAAAGCGGCACCCGAGCCGAGATTCGAACAGAAGCCTCGCTTCCCATGCAAATTGTTTTCTGCTGACACATCACATAAGCAATGACGTGTGCTTATAGGAAACATACATCGAATTGCCTTTATTCATCGCAGAGGCGAAAGCCCAGTGCCATAATCGTCTGTTATATACAAGCATTATTCCATGCACTGCTGCGTTATTGACAGTTGATATTTGTATATGAGACTGTGTTTGTGCGACACTGTCAAGGCAGTAGAAATGCCCTTAAAAAAAAAAACAATCCTGACCCCAGATTCGTATAAATAGACAAATAAATAATTTGGTTAATAAATAGATGTATGCTTAACTGGGCTAGGGAAAAAAAACCACAGACTGAGAATGAATGAATTTGCTGTAATTTGGACAACACTATTGATATTCATAGCTTATCCAGCTTGCCGTATTCATCTGTAAGAAAAAAACCCGTGATTTGTGATTTCAAATTCATGGATGCCAGTTTTGTGCAAAATGCATAATGGTGCGAGAATCTATTATAAATGGCACTTGGGTAAAGGGAGCTGCATGCATTCGGACTGCAGTTCTAACAAAGTGAGAAAAGCAGCTCTGAAGGCTTCGGGAAAAGTCAATAAATCAATGATCTGTTTCGCTTTTCTCCACACGGTGTAATGGCATCTTCACCCAAACCATCTCCTTCACCTGCCACTTGTCGTGGCGTGGAACATTGGGCTCATCTCAAGTTCAAACTCGAATATGCCTCGCTGTAGCATAAGCTGTACAAAACATTCAAGTGAATGCATTCAAACTCGCGGCATAAGTTTTTGTCTTCAATACGATTTGGCCATTTTGGGGATCATCTGTTTTTAGAATCGCTTTCCGAAGCTATTCTTTCGGGATAGCCGTGTCGAGCTCTCCTCCGCTATCCTTCGCCACGTTTCGCCTCCCACGTTGGAGGCATCCCCAGACATTCTGAAACTGAGACAGTCCAGATGCCTCCAACGTGGCACGTGAAAGGTCACAAGGCAGAGAGCGGGCTTTGCTTAGCAGGTCTATTCTAAAAGATAATCTTTGGAATGTAATTCTCATACATTGAGCCATGAAAACCTACATTACGCATTTATCTGTTTGGCCAAATTCAAGTCGCAAAGTTGCTTGATGATGTAATATGCTTGGAATAAAAATTATTGCTATTACTCTTGACAACAAGTTAATCAATGAACAATGA
Organism: Mordacia mordax; assembly: GCA_036362905.1. NCBI lineage: Eukaryota > Metazoa > Chordata > Hyperoartia > Petromyzontiformes > Petromyzontidae > Mordacia > Mordacia mordax. Next base: position 3,061,394 of record JAZEWT010000029.1, read on the forward strand.
CAGATGGTAGCTTGAAAAATGACTTGCTATGGTAAGATAAATGTTCAGCGGAGCATATCCAAATTCTGTGGAACGTCACATACGCCACGCGTTAAATTGTGTACGAGGTATAACGTAGCATGCGTTATGGATGACGTTCATATGTTTTAAGAATATATATTCAGCCGGCGTAGGCCATGTCCCAGCATACATCTACACTAATAGACCGCACGCAGATCCTCAAGGAAAATGCTCACCGATACAACGGCAGGAAGTGCGTAGTTAAGATGTAAAAAACGATACGACGCGCCGCTTTAATTCGCCCTGTTTTCGGCAGACACGCCGAAGGATTGATGATGCTACAGAAATAACCTCGCGGTGAACCGCGGAGTAACATTTTATATCAGCAGCCGGTTCGCTCACGCTCGCGCAGAATTGGCACAAGAGATATCGCGCAGCACAATGTAACGTCAACTCACTCCGAGGAGGAAGAGGAGGATGAAGCGCAAACTGTTTTAACGATGCTCCTCTGTGAGTTTATTGGACACTACAGTTGCTTGATACTTTGGCGCGGGGTCTTATTTCACACAAATTGCAAAATAACGTCGCCGATAAACGGGGACTTTGGTGAGAAAATGCGCAGTTGTTTTTTGTTAAGGGGGGAGGGAGTGGGTGTTGTATATAGATGTTTTTATTTTTGTTAACAATGAAAATGCAACGTATATGAATTTGATGGATGCTCTGCGTAAACGCAAGCACATTTGCTTGGTACCAGAATTAACAACGTATTCTCATCTCATCTCATTGTCAGAAACCGCTTCGTCCTGTACAGGGTCGCGGTGAGCCGGAGCCTATCCCGGCAGACACAGGGCGCAAGGCGGGGATATACCCACGATGGGGCGCCAGTCCATCACCGGGCACTGCGGGCAATTTAGTCTGCAAGCCAATTAACCTATGCAGCAACATGTTCTTTGGACTGTGGGAGGAAACCGGAGTGCCCGGCGAAAATCCACGCGGACACGGGGAGAGCATGCAAACTCCACACAGAAATGCACCCGAGCCGAGATTGGAACCCGGGTCCTTCTTGCTGTGAGGCTGTCGGGTTGTATTATAATCATTGGTTATTATCGAGGTAGCCGTTTTTTCGTGTACCATTTACCCGTGCCGCTTCGCGACGCCATACACATTATCATTTTAAAAATATATAATAATGGCAATTATATTATTTTTTTAAAGTGAATTCCTGCTCAAACCCACGTTGAGGCTACATTAGATGACATTCTCTCTCTCCCTGTGCCTCTCAATGTAACTGCGAGCTCGTGGTTCTCCGTGCTCTGGTTGAGTAGCCCTAGTGCCTCACAATAACAAGGCACCCGGGTTCGATCCCCGTCTCGGGTGCCTTTCTGTGTGGAGTTTGCATGCTCTCCCCGTGTCCGCGTGGGTTTTCGCCGGGTACTCCGGTTTCCTCCCACAGTCCAAAAGCATGCTCCTGGATAGGTTGATTGGCTCGCAGACTAAAATTGTCCCGCAATGCCCGGCGATGGACTGGCGTCCCGTCGTCGGGTGTATTCCTGCCTTACGCCCTGTGTTTCCGGGATAGGCTCCGGCTCACCGTGACCCTATATAGGATTAAGCGGTTTCAGATAATGAGATGAGATCAGTTTTACCACCGTCTCACCAAGCGTTTGCCTTTGGGAAAGGATATCAGGTTTGTTTGTCAACAGTGGCAGTGAAACGTGTCCCGGCACACCTGATCGCGTGAGCGATGACATCACAACCTCCCAATTTAAAACAGACTCAGAACCGCGACCGGTCGTTTGAGCTGCTTCGCCCAGGTGCCCGATGATGCTGACTCTAACTGTCAGCGAGACGTCTTTGTAAAACACTCTGGGTTCGCTCTCCCACAAACCGGTGTGGGCTGAGATAGTAAAGGAATTGGCGTGCTTCTGTTCACGTGACAAGCCCCTTACCGATTGGCCGTGTCGGGTGTTGGAGGGATCAACGACACGATTTTATAACTTTCTTGCGCGAACTGACCCAAAAATGAATTTCATTGATAATATTGGTCACGAAAGCCTTCCACTTAAAGTTATATTTTCTCTTATGACTTACATAGCTGGTGATTAAAATAGGAACATTTCATACGAATTTAGCGTTTCATATAACACTACGTTTGAGGCTGTTTAATACTATTTTTTAAAATCTAAGACCTCGCTATCGACAGTTGTGATGTTGCAGCAGTTTTGGTTGATGGATTTAGAATTCTGTTGCTGGCAATGTAATACGGTCGAACGCAGGATTGAAACGCCTTCAAAAGGACATTTCCTAATGAGACGGAGCAATGATATTAGTCTATGTGAACGCACTAAGTGGATTATTATCATCAGAGGTGGTGCTTGCTTGGGAAAGCCTTTATCCAGCAGTGGATTGACAATGGATGATTAGGAAATTTAACACGCAATGTTAGATTTGTTCTGTGCTACTTGTAAACAAATTCCTCTACAAATGCAATTATTATTATATTTATAATTACATCACGTCGTCTTTATAGCATTACCAGTGTTCCCACTTTGTTTTTCAATTACGTCCGTATTTTTGGATCAAAATTCAAATCAAGAATTGCGAATCGCTCTTAACAACTGCTCTTTCGGAATAGCCGTAATCAAGGACGCCTCCTCTCTATCCCAAGCAAGGAGCACTTAAGAGCGATTCTCATATATCGAGCCGTGAAAACTTACATACATATATTCCAGATCTTTTTTAAACACTCTGGTCAATTTTGCGGCATCTAGTGGCTTAAGATGTCACGTGACCTAAATAAGTTCAATCATCAGTGAGTATTTAAGTTGGAAGGAACCTTTGAGCTATATAGCACTTTTACAGTTTTCCAGCAGGGAAGAGTAAGCAAGTAAGCAACATCTCAGATGCTACCAAGCATCTGACAGGTGTAGAAGGACATTGCTCTCCCAGAACCAGGAAAGAACTTGCACAACGTTACAAGTTATCGTGCAATGCCACTACTATCTGCATACTTCGAGGAACTGGAGGTTCTCACACTCCAGCGCACATCCTCCGAAGTGAAGAACATTCTTCGCGTTGAGCAGCAGGTTTCCAAAAAGACCGCAGTACGTGTGACCAAGTCTTGGCGCTGACCACGTCCATCAACAACGGCTTCCAAAGGAACCTCAAGACATGAGCTGCATTTCTGTACTGAATAGCAGCAACATGGCATGATGATCTCCCGTTAAACTATCAAGGGTTCTGCCAAGATGAGCGGTTGATGGCATTGATCTGCTCCTTAGTGACAGGCGGTTCACAGTGCACATGGGCGACAAAACCAGCACGTGGCAACGTCGTGTGAACGGGCTCCCACAGGGGTCCGTGCTTGCACCAACTCTGTTAACCCTGTACACCGATGACTTTCCACCGACACAATCCCAGAATCGTATCTATGCAGATGACATCTGCTGCCGCACACAGGCACGTACTTTTTTTGTTCAACTAGAAGATGTCCTGAATCCTGGCTTGACTAAAATTGATGAATTCCAGAAGAGATAGCCGGCGATGGACTGGCGTCCCATCGTCGGTATATCCTTGCCTTACGCCCTGTGTCTGCCGGGATAGGCTCCGGCTTCACCGTGACCCTGTAAAGGACTCAGCGGTTTCAGACAATGAGATGAGATGAGATAGCGTCTACAACCGAATGTGACAAAGACATGATCGAACAAGACGTTTCACTTGCAAAATGCCAACGCGTCGCAGATATTAAACATTCTGATAAATGGACAATGCCTGAAGCAAGACTGCCACCTTGTTTACCTCGGCGTGACGCTGGACAGGTCTCTGACATTTCACAAACACCTGAGAGACAACTGCAAAAGCAAAGACCCGAACTAACCTCCTAAGACTGCTCGCCGGCTCTATCTGATGGACAGCAAACACCAAGACACTCAAATCGACTGCGCTTGCCCGGTGCTGCTCGACCGCTGAATATTGTTCTGCAGTCTGGTGCCGGTCGTCACGAACCAAGCTCTGGTTGATGTTCACTGAAACTCATCCACGCGCACAATCACGGGGTCGCTGCCATCAACGCCGCCACCCCCTGGCTGCCCGTGTTGAGCAACGCCGCGCCCCAAACCTCGCATTCGACGGAGAGAAGCAAGAACCGAGCTGCTGGTGAATGGGATTCGTGCCAACACAAGGCTGTCGCTGTATCGGGACGCGTTCAAGTCTCCACCAGCAGGTCCACCATCTCGACGTTCCGTTTAGGGGCAGTCCGCCTGATGGCTTATCTGTGGATTCCGCGCGTAATGAGGAGTGGCCCAGCCCTGGACGTAGCGAACCGGTCCCTCGTCATCAATCCCACTGAGCGAGTGCCTGGCTCGGATCTGCCGGGCCTGGTTCCCGCTTGAATCGATTCCGCACCGGTCACGGTCTGTGCGCAGCGAACCTCCGTGCCTGGGTTCTACGACACGACCGCGCCATGCGACCGCGGACAGCGACAGACCTCGTCACACATCGTCAACGCCTGCCCTGTGACGAGGTTCGGAGGAGGCCTGAGGGCTCCTACGCGCAGCTGAAGAAGCAGCTGTCGCTGGCCTCGGCGAGAGAAGCGAACACGGGGAGAAGATTCCGTGATTACTCTTGACAACAAACCACCGTTCTAATAGCAACGTCTACTGCCCAAGCGCATTTCCTACGATTCGTTGCAGATTGGTTACAGTTCGAGAACTCAGTTTGGACTGTAATTAAATCTAAACGAAGGGAAACGGTCTCGTTAGCTCTTTAATCCAACTGACCTCCCCCCCAAAAAAAGTCTGTTGCTCCCCGTTGGTACTACGGAGCAATTTCGCAAACCATCTGTGGAAATTACCCGGTGGCGTCGATGCTCAAATCGCTAATTTCGCACGCCAACCAGGGTCCAGCGGTGTGAGCGCCTTAACGATCCGGGCCACCCCAGCCACCTCGGCATCGTGCACTGCCAGGGGCCCATATTGTTCTCGATCAACGTTTGCGTTCACTGCCTCCGAGCCAGCTTCGAGCTCGTTCGCCTCGTTCCGCGAGGCTGCGGATAACAATAATATATGCGGAGCGTCGATTATGCAGGCATTATGCGTTTTGAACATTGCCCAAAAAATGACGGAGGAACTTGTCAACAAAAGTATGAAAAGACGCTTGTGTGCTTTTTGCTTCATTACGCCGGGAGGCGGTAGGTATTTTTCTGCATTAAGCAGCTGTCCGTGAAGGTGAAATGGGCCGTAAAGCATTCGCTAACCATAATCTGGTGAGGATTGCGGTGAGGTGGGAGTGAAACGAGGACTTCTGTGCATGATTGATATTCTGTACCGCAGTGCCATGGCGCATTGTAACTTATGCCACGGAAGACTGCTGCGGTTGCTGAATAAAGAACAAAGTCACATTCTGGAATCCAGCAGGGACCCAGCCCATAAACTATGCTCTACTCCCCGTGTTCACCTTTAAAAAAAAAAAACCCGTTGTGCTACATGATTTTTAAACACACGAGTAAAAAGGGGAAAAGCCAGAGATTCCTCGCAGCAAATTATCTTCGAGGCTGTGCTCATCTTCTGCTTACCAGCCCTGAGCCAGTGGTATTAATTCCACATTGCTATGACAGGGGCGAGGCTATCCACAAAACAACCACTATTGATATTCTTAGAACGTGCCACCAATATTATTGACGACAGAGAGATGATGAGCTGAGCTAAATACCCAACTTGACTAAATTAGGCATCCGGAATTTTTCCAAGCGAGCCAGTATTTCTGTGACGCTGACTGAAATCAAAGTGTAAAGTGTTGTCTGGCGGGTGCACAGAAATCCAGGCTGATTCGCCTGTACGAAGGGATTCCACACTGAGACTGAGTTTAACGGGAACACGCAACAGCTATATCACATCAGCAGATTACGATAGGGGAAAATCAGTAAATGGTGATGCAGGAAACTACCTACCGATGCATAACATAACGGAGAAACTTGAACCCAACACCGATGTGTATATTTTAAATAACACGTGACGTTATATATATTGACCTGTGATTAGAATGGGTGGCGCTGTGGTGTAGTGAGCAGCGCTGTTACCTCACAGGAGGAAGGGCCCGGATTAGATTACCGGCTCGGGTGCCTTTCACTGTGGAATTTACGTGTTTTCTCTCCCCGTTCCTGCGTGGTTTTTTTGTCAGGTACTCCGGTTTCCTCCGACTGTCCAAATACACGCTGCCGCCTAGGTTAATTGGACTGCTGTGTAAATTGCCCCCAATGCCCTGCAATGTGCTGACGTGACATAATGGGTATAGCCCCACCTTGCTCCCTGTGAATGCCGGGATAGGCTCCGCCTCCCCCCGCGACCCTGTACAGGATTAATGACGACGTGATTAGCTTTAGGTTTCCCTGGCCACGTGTGATACATTCCAATGAAACGCACTATTATTGGCCACCATAGCAGCGGTCCATTGCAGACCGAATTAAGCTAAACCACAACAATGACATTTGAACTCATAGCCTTCTGCTTGAGAGTTGCTCGCTGTGCCGCTGAGTGATCAAGCTATGGATGTCTTGCAAGAGGGACGTTTAACGCGTAGGCTTTAGCGGCTGATGTCGCACGTAATTGTAATAATAAAGTACCCTTGGGTTGGGTGACGTTAAATTGTGGTAAAGCCACCTCTACCCAACACAGTTGTCGACTAGTAAGGTTTTTGCTACGTAAAGCGAAAGTGTCGATTCTTAACCACTCTAACAAACCGGCGTGTTAGAGAGTGGCACGCCATTGTGTTAGAGAGTGGCACACCGGCGTGTTAGAGAGTTGGACACTGGTGTGTTAGAGGGTGGCACACCGGCGTGTTAGAGAGTTGGACACTGGTGTGTTAGAGAGCGGCACATAGGTATGTTCAAGAGAAAAAAACGTAACAATTAAAAGCAGAGTACGTTACACTGATCAGTACAAACAGCTTCATCAGGCTGCTTGCCAGAGGTCTGGAGGTCATGTTGCAGATTTGGGTCTTATATAATATTACGTTAACATCAAATTGCATTAAACACATGTTTTAAATTTAGAAGAGAACTGCAAGGAGAAATTACTGAGATGCTAATGGCTTTAGCTGTGCTAGAAAAAAACGCACCTAACACATATTAGCAATGCAAAGGAGAGAGAAAATAGCATGCGGAGACGTTTTTCTACCCGTTTATATATAATTCAGTATCTTTGTTTTAGAGGAATATTTCCTGAGGCTTGCTTAAAAATGTATTAAGCATGATGGACTAACTTTTACAACGTGATGTTGAAACTTTTGCGAAGACATTATTAGGGTTAATTAAGTACAAGGCGGATGTCACGTTGTCCTTCTTATTTTGCGCCTAAAGGACAGACATGCAATGAAAGATGTTGTTCAGCGGCGATGACTGTGTCTCCACAAATGAACGCGTCGATCGTGACAAATCGAACGCGCTCCACTTCTTGAGCACAACTAATGTTGAATTAATGCAGCGTTGAACCAGGCGTGGGAGCTGATGAGTTAAGTTGGCTCGAATAAATAGAGAAAACTATGTCACGTCATTGTCAGAAGCCGCTTAGTCCTGTACAGGGTCGCGGTGAGCCGGAGCCTATCCCGGCAGACATAGGGCGCAAGGCAGGGATATATCCACGATGAGACGCCAGTCCATCACCGAGCACTGCAGGCAATTTAGTCTGCAAGCCAATTAACGTATGCAACAGCATGTTTTTTGGATTGTGGCAGGAAACCGGAGTGCCCGGCGAAAACCCATGCGGACACGGGGAGAACATGCAAACTCCCACACAGAAAGGCACCCGAGCCGAGATTCGAACCCGGGCCCTTCTTGCTGTGAGGCGACAGCGCTACCCACTGGGCCACCGTGCCGCCCGGCTGGAATAAATAAGGAAAATTACACATACATAATACAACACAGTCACACAGAGTTCACTGAGTCACCAGAATTTGGTCACAATGACTGAGGATGCCTTCAACGTGGGAGGCGAAACGTCGTGAAGGAGAGCGGAGAGACGCTCTATAGAACTATCCCGGAAGAGCAGCTTTTGAAATCAATCATCAATGCAGCCTTAGCCTGAAAACTTCATTGAGTCTGAAAGCCATTGTTCAGGAGGGTCCTGTAAAATTTTACAGTTATGAGCGATGTTACAATGGCCCATGAGCTTGGTACACATGGCCTATTTATCAAATGACTTCCTAGGATCTTTAACATCCACTGGTAACAGACAACATTTTCATGCTATCAATCTATTGCTGTTGCCGGTTTAATCTGCTGCTGTCCAGGTTGAACTGGGTTGACCAGTTGTCTCCAGTGCTGGGGATACTCAAGCAGAATTTCATGGCAGGATGCCCTGCTTTATTCGGAGGGTCTTCAGATCGTTATTTATCTGGAACATCCCCCAAGACCTGGTCACCAAAGGAGGCGCCAGCAGGAGCGATCGACTCCAGACCTGTTCACCAAGGGAGACCCGGGCAGAAATGCCAGACTCCAGACTTGTTCATCAAGGGAGAGCCTAACAGGAGTGCTGGGCTTCAAGTGGGGTTCATTGAAACACAGACACACACCCCTCCACCAATGTAAGGCTATAATCCACGGTGGGGCTTATGATGAACTCAACCGTAGTTTGAACCAAGAATGCTGTTGGGTGTCGAACTGCGAAAACCTGTTCTCACAAAGCGGATAATTTCCATGCACTCGGCAAAACACATATGACCAGAAGACCTGTCCTCCCCTGGGTAAAGGTCCCCTATCACAGTGGAGTGAAGAGAAGATAAATGTCAAGACAGGAGTGCTTTGCCTGAAAGAAATGTCCCACTCACAGACATATACATCTCAGCTATTGTGTAAAAATTTTAGAGTGGTGGCACAGAGGGGGGTAGGGTAGTGCAGTGAATAGTGCCGTAGCCTCACAGCAAAAATATTCACCCTTTGATTGCCAGCTTGGATGCCTTTCTCTTGTGGCGTTTCTATGTTCTCCCCATGTGTGCATGGGTTTGCGCCAGGTACTCCCGTTTCCTCACACAGTTCAAAGAATTGCTGCATACTATGATTGATGATTGCTTCGAAAAGCTGCTGTCTCGGGACAGCCGCGTCGATCGCTCCCTCTCTCCACTTCGCGTTAGAGGCATCCGCGTGCGCAGTGTGCGTGTGTCGTGTGTGTGACTCCTATTTATATGTAGGTTCTATGTCTGTGTTGAGTCTCCTACATAGATTCGCTACATTCCAGGATCAATGGACGACTGTCGGGGTCCACTTGAAAAGGGTTCCATAGTCCTGCTCACACTCCGGAATCGCATTAACCCCTTCCTGCTCCACCTATGACTAATCCCCTAGTTTGCATCTCATGAAAGAAGCTCCCACACACCGGGTGATCCCCCTTCAATGACTGGCCTCCAGGTTTGACTGAGCCAAACCTCGAGGCCAGTCATTGAAGTCAGTAATGCATAGATATAGAGCTCTGGGGTGTGGGCATCGGAGGGGGGTCACCGGGTGTTTGGGAGCTTCTTTCATGAGATGCAAACTAGGAGATGAGTCATAGGTGGAACAGGATGGGGTTAATATGATTCCGCGGTGTGAGCAGGACTATGAAACCCTTTCAAGAGGACCCCGACGGTCGTTCATTGATCCTGGAATGCAGCAACTCTGTGGAGGTGACTCAACACGTACATAGTACCTGCATATAAATAGGAGTCACACACACGACACACGCACACTGCGCATGCGGATGCCTCAAACGCGAGGTGGAGAGAGGGAGCGATCGACGCGGCTGTCCCGAGAGAGCAACTTTTCGATCAGTCATCTTGCATCGAGCTGTGAAAACCTATACCATCGCATACTATAATTGTCGAGACGAAATTTCTGCCGGTGCCCTGAGATATTCCATATTACTTCCTGCTACCCCCCCCCCTGGACAACTGTAAAAAAGAGCTACATCGCTCAACCGTTCCCTCCAACTTAATATATTTTGAAATACTGGAAAACCGAAATATGACGGACGTGCTATATCCATCAACACCAAACAAATAAACCAGGAACGTGGGACCTCCACCTACCACCTTCCCACTCTCCACGTAATTGGATGGAAATATGTTTATCGGCCAGACCAAATGAGGTTATAAAGAACAGCATGGCTCGGTCATAAACTAAAAGTGTGAAGGTGAAAGAGTAAGTAATGAAATAGCCAGCGCTGACTTGTGACTGAAATTTGAGTAGAGACCAAATTGTATCTGGGAGTTTTCCGGTCTCGCCCGACGTATTCAGCTGGTTTAACCGAGTAATTAGCTTAATCACCACATTTCCTTACCAGGCTAGCACATGCAGTCCGTGCAGTTTCCCAGGAGGGCTCAACTGGCAGGGGCCCAGTAGCAGTTCGTTACGCTACGCTGACTTCGATTTCAAAATATTAAGTTATACCAACGTGTTAATAATGCCAAATATATTCCTTAATATTCTCCCCTACAGTGGGCAACCTGGGATTGCACCCCACCCCCTACAGTGGTGTGGGTATTGGAGCAGAATGTCGTGGCTTGTGCCAACCTCCTTCTGGGAGATGTGGGGCCTTTCAATTCATGAACTGCGAGCGGAACGACAGAAGCAATATCGGTGAGAAATATGTTTAGCGGCGCGAGCGAAATTTGGACGAAAGATAGATTTGTAGATGTAGATTCTTCACGGCTTGATGTGCAAGAAATGCCCTCAAAAGCTGCTCTTTCAGAGAAGCCCTGTCGAGCATTGATTCTCAATCCGTGGCGATGTTTTCAAAGCATTCGGGGAAGAACAGTTGACCTTTTCCCACAGGTTTCTGGTGTGGCAGTGTGGAGGCGGTGCAAGCGTTTGTCAAACATTTATTAATAGTTATATATTTATATGCGGGCGGCGCAGTGGCGAAATGAATAGCGCTGCTGCCTCACAGCATAAAGGACCCGGGTTCAATTCCCAGCTCGAGTGGCTTTCCGAGTGGAGATTGTACGTTCTTTCCCCGTGTCCGCGTGGTTTTTCGCCGGGTACTCGGGTTTATTTACAGCGTTCAAAGACACGCTGCAGCCTCGATTAATTGGTCCCAACGCCCTGTGATGTACTGGCGTCACATCCTGGGTATAGCCCTGCCCTGGGCCCTCTCCTTCAGTCTGTGACTCTGGACAGGATGAAGTGTGTACAGACACTGACTAACTGTAATATATACACGGTTATCACATTCATTATTTGCTTATCTCCCGACCCACGCGAGTGTCATCGGACCGTTTCGTGAAAAAAAAACCAACTGACAAACCGCAGGGAGCATTGTGCGTTGCGGGTGCAGATGACACCTTCAGCTGACGTTTTCTTGCGGGCTAGATTGGACCTCAAAGACTTGTGGTGTCATGGGGTTTAGGTGGAATTGCAATCGCTGCAGATCGAGAATTGTGTAGGAAGTGTATGGGTTTTTTTTTAATCTTCACAGATGTGGCATAACAAGTACATTTGCACCACCCTGGGTGCAAGGCAAAGCTTTTGGACCACGTACCCTCGCGCGGGGATGAGTCAAGTTGTCGCAAATTGAAGATGGGCCTGAAGGAGAAGCCCTAGAAATTGTAAAGCAAGACACAGAATAATCGCCCTGTTTCATTAGACAATTCATATGCCCCATAGACGCGTGGTGCCATGTGCAAAAACGACTGGGATGCATACGCATTGGCGTTAACCAATACTCTTTTTGCTCTTGACTTCCATGTGTTTTGCCCTTCAAAGCGCACAAGCCCCAGCTTGCACTGAGCTGATTCTGCCATCACAGCTGGCCAGCTTTATCCAACAGAGCCAACGCGTGTCCCACTGAAATATATATAATGGAGTAAGTGTTTGTATGAATATATGTATGCTCGCACTGAAGGTATCAGGTCCGATTCCTTCGTCTATCTATCTATAATTCAGAAAGTTGCTTATTCATTGTTTTTTTTGGTTCATACCTGCGCTTAGGCTACAGAGTTTGAATCCTTCGTGCGCAGAAAAGTAATCAGCGCAGCACCAAAGTGTTAGTGTCTCGCTACAGCGTCACGTTCCATTTATTGATCTCATCAAATCATTGTCAGAAAGAAAAAAAAAACGCTTAGTCCTGTACAAGGTCGCGGTGAGCCGGAGCCTATCCCGGCAAAAACAGGGCGCAAGGCAGGGATATACCCATGATGGGACGCCAGTCCATCACCGGGCACTGCGGGCAATTTAGTCTGCAAGCCAATTAACCTATGCAGCAGTATGCTTTTTGGACTGTGGGAGGAAACCGGAGTGCCCGGCGAAAACCCACGGGGACACGGAGAGAGAACATGCAAACTCCGCACAGAAAAGCACCCGAGCCGAGCTCTGAGGTGACAGCGCTACCCACTAGGCCATCGTGCCGCCCCCACTTATTGATTACTCTTCTGAAACGTTAACGCAATTTCACCTTTAAATTCCGACTTTTGTATGCGTAGCATTAACTGCCGCTTAAGCCACTCTTGCGCCTTTAACCCAGAAGAAATCCTGGTCCAAGCTAGCGTGTCAGCAGAAAAAATCATTAACAAATGATGCCAGAAGAATTCGGGGTCGGCACCGTGGCCCAGTGGGTAGCGCTGTCGCCTCCTCACAGCAAGAAGGTCCCGAGTTCGAATCTCGGCTAGAGTGCCTTTCTGTGTGGAGTTTGCGAGTTCTCTCCCCGTGTCCGCGTAGGTTTTCGCCGGGCACTCCTGTTTCCTCCCACAATCCAAAAAACATGCTGCTGCATAGGCTAATTGGCTCGCAGACTAAATTGACCGCAGTGCCCGGTAATGAACTGGCATCCCGTCGTGGGAATATCCCTGCCTTGCGCCCTGTGTCTGCCGGGATATGCTGCGGCTCACCGCGACCCTGTACAGGACTAAGCAGTTTCTGACAATGAGATGAGATGAGATTAATTCATTACACTCTTGTAACAATATCGCCCGTAGGGCGGGTACTCTGCTAGTTCGGCAGTCCCTTACACATTGATTACTGAATCGCGCTGTCACTCATTAAGCCGAGGTCCGGTCTGGTACCGGTACTGCTGTCACAACTTTTCTGAATTCGTCATTCGCTCAAGAAGTTTTCAGAGCGTGAGTGCGAGTGCCAAAGCGATTGAAGAAGCTCACGCGTCATCGCAGGTGAGTTAATGGAGCGCATTTAGCATTGCCACAGACAGTTCTTGGCTTAAATCTGTAGAAAACATCTGCACTGTGTCCAATTCTTCTCGGGCACATCTCGGCTTGGCGCAGAGCCCAAAGCCTTGGATTGACTTAACTTCTCCTGTAGTGGCATGAACTTGTTTTCCGCTATATTCACAGATAGCAGGTTTTTTGCCAACGATGCAGATGTGTTATGATACATGTCGCCAAATAGGATATGACATCTTGCAATACGCCAGGGAGTAAAATGTTTAGAGTGAACAAAAGGTGGCTATATTAAAATATTAATGAAAATGTTTAGAAACATCCATCACGTTTTTTATTTGCAGGATTTACTGAAGTGTGGGGTTCTGTGTTCGATTCCTGGCTCGGGTGTCTTTCTGTATAGAGTTTGTGTGTTCTCTCCCCCTACCGAAGTCGGTTTTCGTTGGGTACTCTGGTTTCCTCCCACAGTTCAATGACATGCTGCCGAGGAAAATTGTCCAAACTAAACTGCCCAGAGCCCCCTGCTATGGGCTGGCGTCCCATCAAAGGCATAGCCCTCCCTTAGTTCTGTACAGGCTTAAGCGGGTACATTCAACGATGATGACTAAAGTACGGGTGTTTAAAATCTCATCTCATTATCTGGAACCGCTTAATCCTATATAGGGTTACGGTGAGCCGGAGCCTATCCCGGAAACACAGGGCGTAAGGCAGGAATACACCCGACGACGGGACGCCAGTCCATCGCCGGGCATTGCGGGACAATTTTAGTCTGCGAGCCAATCAACCTATCCAGGAGCATGCTTTTTGACTGTGGGAGGAAACCGGATTACCCGGCGAAAACCCACGCGGACACGGGGAGAGCATGCAAACTCCACACAGAAAGGCACCCGAGCCGAGAGATTCGAACCCGCGACCTTCTTGCTGTGAGGCGTCAGCGCTAACCACTGGGCCACCGCGCCGCCCCGATGACTAAAGTACGGGTTTTTAAAATCAATGACCTAAATGGCAACATTCAGGGCGTTATCGCGACAGCGCTGCCAGAGTCTTCGAGCCGTGTTCTGAGTCGACCGCGTGAAGTCCGACGTTTTTCCCCGCTCACTGGAAGCGTCTTCAGGAACCGACTAGAGCGGACATCCATTGACTTCCTGAAGAAGGCATCGCGCTGAAGAACTTACGATATAACTCACGAACACAGCGGCGAAGTAAGCTTCGTGAATCACACGTCATTCTCTTTTGGATTGTTTTGTTGTCAAATATAACTACGCAGCATTACGTTTAGGTTCACATCATAAACAAAGTTACCTTTGGAGAAACGTCATTTTAGTTTTAAATCACTAATCACTTTTTTTCACGCCGAACATTGTCAACCTGATCTCTATCCCATTAGTCATTGTTTACTTTCAATTATTTCTAGCACTCACTATAAATATTGAATGGATATCAACAGGAAGCAGGAATGTGCCATGTGTAACACCTTCATTTGTTCAATTATTGACGAAGTATAATTTATACATTAAGTAATTAATTCCTGCATTTCTAAAGTATATTATGCCTCCCATTTAGCAATGTTTCATATTTAGCTTATGTTATCATGATGCTAATGTTATTGGCATTCATTTCATATTTTTGTTAACTTAAGTTTCCTTGGAAAAACTAAAGTACAATCTTACGTCAGTATACCCACAAATGAATTGTCTAATATTTTATGGAGACAGGTTTATTTAAAAAAATGTGGACAATTCTTCGAAAAAGATCCCCACATTTCAGCAGAATATTGCTGTGTTTTCCTTTCACCATGAGCAGCAGTCGCAGCAGCCATGACCTATGCACTGCTAGATGAAGTGCTCTTTACGTTTGCATCATCCTTCACAACCTCATGATGCTGAAAATCGCAAAGATCACCTCGATCGCCTCAAGAGTCTGTATGGCCAACTCGTTTCAGGGAAGCAGCACCCATGAACGCCGAACCTGCACACGAGGGGGGTGGGTGGCCAGCACTACACCTGGCTGTTTAAAAACAAAAACAAATTGTCACTGGTGTTGATCGTGAGTGGGAATTGAATGCGGGTCACTGAGTTTGCAGTGCAAAGCGCTAACTGCTACACTACCGCTGCCCATTGATACAACAATCCTTCTGTCAAACGCATAGGAGACGTTCTCATTTCTGCACTTCCCCAGTGATTGACCTGCCAGGCATGTTCCCTTCCATGGCAGCTATTCCATCACCAAATTCACCTTTCCCACTAGAATGTCCTGCCCAATCACACGCTCAGCTTTCATAATACGAAGTCTTTAATTGCCATCTGTTCCCAAATGGAATGCTCCTTTCCATCTCTCCGTGTCCGTGTAATGCCACTTCTTCCAGCTGTTAATGCTTCTTTGTGCCCTTTTAATGCTTTGTTTCCATAACCTTTGGCAGGGTCCACGTTACCGATTTGCATCTCATCGCACATAATGAGCTGAAATGATGCCCGGTTGATTCTATGCAGGGTCACGGGGGGGGGGAGAGGATGTGTGGGCAGACACGTGGAGCAAGGCAGGGTTGTACACGGGTTGTGGAATGCCAGGCCATTGCAGGGCACAGGGGACCATTTAGGCAGCAGGCCAATTAACCTAGACAACATGCCATTGAACTGTCGGAGGAAAACCAGCGATATCCCACGCAGACAAAGGGGAGAACATGCAAAATGAAGGGGGTTTGTTTCCACGGTTCGATGCACGATGATTGCTCTCAAAAAGCTGCCCTTTCTTAATCTAGGGCTGGGACTAAATTATGTTACATTGGCTCAAACAAACAAATTAATGACGATGATGACAGACGCAGTTATAATACAACACAGACACGCAGAGATCACACAGTCAGAAGTCACATAACGCCTGCGGATGCCTTCAACGTGGGAGGTGAAACGTGGCGAATGAGAGAGGAGGAGTGCTCGACACGGCTATCACCAAACAGCATTTTAAAGCAATTAACATGCAAAGCATTTGAACTCTGGGAGCAAAACCCGGAGAAAACCCCACACGGACACCCGGGAGAACACCGGGGAAACATCTAAACTCAATAAAGCACCCGTGCCAGTTATTGAAACTAAGATACGCTGTGCAGTGACAGTGCTACTCACCGCGCCACCGTTACACTGCATGACTGATGAAAAATTATGATGATGATGATGATGGTGAGCGGGTGATCGGCATGAATTTTAAATGTAATTTAGGCTCATTGAATGGCATCACTTATCAACATTAAGTGCAGTTCTCTCCAATTACTCCAAGATGACCATTCGTCCGGCCTTTCAACTTCGTAGCTGTGACCTCGTCTCATCTCAGCGCACGCGCGCCCCGCTGCTGCGGTCGAGATCGTGGGAATCAGCGGTGCATCGGACTCGCGAGCACGCGAGCACGCGAGCACGCGAGCACGCACCATTGCCGACCGCCACACAGGGTCCGCCTTGCAGCCGGGTCGCCTGAGGCCATGAAAACGTGGCACTGTGGCGCAGTGGCGAGCGCTGCTGCGTAACAACGAGAAGGCTCTGGGTTCCACTTCCCGGCCTGTGGGTGCCTTTCTGTTGAGTGGCTTGCGTGCCCTCTCCCCGTGTCCGCGTGGGTTTTCGCTCGGTACTCCGGTTTCCTCCCACCGCCCAGGTTCTTTGGCCTTCTCAACTATCTGCTTCTGTCTAACACAGGATCGCAGTTTTGTTTTTTTCATTAGTGTTTTGACAACCTTTTTTAAACTTTTGTCTCGTGCTGTAACTCTTTAGTCTAAAATTCTAATTGATGATAGCTACACCGATAAGAATGCTCTGAAATTCAATGTATGATTGATTAAATGCTATCTAGTGCAATTGTATAATATTTCTGCATACTCACCTATTTAACACTTTCGAATTTATGTTTATCAGGTCGTTTTGATCTACTCGTTAGCTTTCTCTACAGTAACTTGCTTACCCCTCCCCACTGCACAACTGATAAAAAGTGCTACGTAGCTCAACGAATCCTTCCAGCTTAAATTAAGACTGACGAGCTGACGGAGAGGAGGAACACACGGCATGGCGATCCGAAAGGAACGGCTATTGAGAGCAGTTCTCAGAAAAACCAAAACACTCAGTTTGGATTTGCCAAGGAGTGGAAAACCTCCAAAAGTACGTCCACGGATGAGATGGAACAATGAAACAAGGTCATGAATCGATGCTTGGCACAATATCGCACCACATACTTGCATGAGCTGGCAGTGGCTTGCGGCTTTCATCCAACAGTGGATTGACTATGACGATGATGACCATGGATTACCGTGACCAGAGTTTAATCGCTTAAAAGCTGGGATGACCAAGTCAAGTGTACAGATTTCAGAGATTTAAAACACTCAACAGCTAAATTACCGTCTGCCAATGTTTCCAAAACCCAGCGGACAATAATTCTGCTCGAAATAATTTTTCACAGCGATCAGAATACGATTTAAACTCTGGCATATTGTATTTTAATGTGTAAATTATAAGCTCATTTAATTTCAACTGAACGAACATTGCAAAAGGTCCATATATATTGTCTTCACTCCATATCAGTTATGAAAAAACACCCAAGTTCATGAGGCTGCAAACATATTCAAGTCTCCGTGGCAGATTCAAAATGTCTGCTTGTATTATAAGACAGTGCTGGAGAATTGAATAACATTCTACACCTACCCACGTTCATAGTGTTACTTAGAGAGAATTACATTATCTTAAAACTTAATCTCCGTTTGCCATATTGCAGTATGTCGTAGCTCCAGATAGCCACGTTCAATATAAATGTAGCCTCAAACTGATTGTGTTTTATTCACATTTTTAACAGAACCAATATTCCCACACATGACTTTGAGAGATACAACAAAGAATTGTTTCATCTTTTCTTACTAACTTTTTTTAAAAAATATATATTGCTTCCTTATGAAGCGTTACATTCGTACATTTTTGAGATACCGAAGAAATTGAAAGTCTACATTTGGAAACTTATGACGCTTCGTCGTGACACCGCCAGTGCGTTCGCGATCATGGGCACATCGGAAGCCATCTCTCCGAGAGCTGCCCCCATTCACCGTCGAGCCCGGGATCGAGCTAACCGTCGGAGCTTCGCGATATTTCGGGCGAAAAGTACTTTAGAAGATGTCAATCATTAGTAATTGCTCTCACGCTGGGCTCCTCGACGGATAATCGCCGTCGGTACGGTGTGCCGATGACGCTGCTGACGGGACTCCCTCGCCCATGACGGATTGCCAGTGTTGGGACCGCTTTGGTGCAATCTCGAGAGCGAGGATCGATGCATCTGGCCCACGGGTGCCCAATTTATGTTTTAACGAGGGTCAGATCCAAATAAAATAACCGGACAAAGGCCCGCAAACAGGTCACGACCCCCACTCCCCCTCCCCGCACCCTTTCCCCTTTGCAGGCGCAAAGAACATTTACACTAGAAGGCTATATTTGTAGAGGCCTAGTTCAATATACGAGTTATTTTAATGTAGGCTTAATATAGACTAAATATTAATTACAACGGCCCACAGGGCCTAACATGTGGGCTTAGCCTGTGGGCCGTGGTTGTTAAGGCGAGCTACCAGGTTCAACGGCTCCTTCCAGTTTAAATAAGGAGTGACGAATAACTTGTCCACACTTGATTTAAGTGTGACCTTGGATAACGGTGCTGTTGCTGTTACTACCCAGCTTAATTGACCTGCCGGTTAAATTACTCTGCGATGGTCTGGGAAATCCTAACTTTGGTACAGCCCTGCCTTGTGCCCCGTGTTAGCCGGGATAGGCTCTGGCCGCCGACGACCCAGTACAGGATTAAGCAGGCATTGATAAGCACGGGCGGCGCGGTGGCGCAGTGGTTAGCGCTGACGCCTCACAGCAAGAAGGTCCCGGGTTCGAGTCTCTCGGCTCGGGTGCCTTTATGTGTGGAGTTTGCAAGCTCTCCCCGTGTCCGCGTGGGTTTTCGCCGGGTACTCCGGTTTTCTCCCACAGTCCAAAAGCATGCTCCTGGATAGGTTGATTGGCTCGCAGACTAAAAT
>JAZEWT010000029.1:3139675-3151406 GCA_036362905.1 Mordacia mordax
TCCGGCTCACCGTGACCCTATATAGGATTAAGCGGTTTCAGATAATGAGATGATCTTGACGACGGTAATGATGAGACTCACACGAGCTGGTGTAGGGTTGCCACAGCTCAATGTATGAGAATCTCTCTCCAAGGAGAGAAGATGTTTACGAGGCTGTCCGTCTGAGATCTGGAGCAAGATCGAGCTCCAGACGGACGTCCTGTACGCTGTGCAGCACGCACACATTGATGTGCAGCACGCACACTGCTGCAGCACTCACAGTTGGTGAATACAGCACTCACATGATAGGCCGCAGCTGGCGCGGATAGCGCAGCACGCACAAACTGTGCAGCACGCACGCACAAACTGTGCAGCACGTACACATTGTGCAGCACGCACGCAGTGCAGCACGCACGCACACACACTGTGCAGCACGCACGCACAAATTGTGCAGCACGCACACACACTGTGCAGCACGCACGCAGTGCAGCACGCACACACTGTGCAGCACGCATGCAGTGCAGCACGCACACACTGTGCAACACGAAGGCACTGTGCAGCACGCACACATTGTGCAGCACGCACGCTCGTCGCGCAGCACGAACAGGTCGTGCTGCAGACACATGCTGCAGCAAGCACAGGTGTCACTCCAAGAGTATGAGTGCTATGCATGGTGTAAAAATTTTGGGCCTTTTGATAATAGTGATTGCATTTTCAGAGCGCTTCTCACCCGAGTGTCACAAAGCGCTGCACAGAGCTGCGGAGAGAACGGCACGTCAACAACAACGACATAAGAACGGCACACCAGCAACAATAACTTTTTTGGGCTTTTTTTTTTGCAATGTAGAAATGTTTAAGGTTAGATCTTGTGATGCATTTAGACTCTAAAAGTGATCTAGTGTTTAAAAAGCCTGAAGACCACTGACGTAGCCTATCAAAGCTCGATGTATGATAATTGCTTTCAAAAACTGCTCTTTCGGGATAGCTGTATCGGGCGTTCCTCCTCCATACATCAGGCATGTGGATTAAACTACAATTGCTGTTTTGTATACAACATTTGCGCGGAGAAATATGAAACAAATGATAAAGAACAGTGGCATCACAGCGTTGAAAAGAATTGCGGCTTTATCATATTTTCTGCCAGAAGTTTGTTTCTGTGCGTTGGTGAGTCACAGCGGTGTCACCTTTTGTCTTCTATATTAGCGCTGCTGTTGCCACAGCTCTGACCGAAACCTCACTAATCCAGCGGTAATTATACATACAAGAGAAGTTTCTTTTGTGTTTAATTATTCATGCCGTATTGCCAGTGGCGCGAGTGTTCATTGATTTCTCATTTTTCATGTGAACGCATTGTAGTTAAGGCGTCGCCGTAAGTGATTCCGCTATCATGTGGCTGCAATGCTGCGGTGGCTGTCGCTCTCGTATCGACGTCGCTGTCTCATCCTGCGAGTCAGAGATTTAGAGTCCCTCAGCAGCCGTGCACTTCACAGCAAGAAGCCCCCCGGGTTCAGTTCCCCGCTCGGGAGCCTTTCTCTATCGCGTCTCCGTATTCTCTCCCCTTGTCCGTGCGCGTTTCTCGCTGGATGGCACTCCTGTTTTCTCACACAGCACAAACACATGCTGCCTATGTTGGTGCCGATTCAATTGCCTACGGTGCCCCGAGGTGTTGTAACTTGCTTACCACTCCACTCTGGACAACAGTTGTAAAGAGCTACAAGCTCAACAGCTCCTTCCAGATTGAGTAGCAACTATCTGACCTTCAAGGCTTTACACGTTGAGTTGTATAATAATAATAATTGCATTTCTAGAGCGCTATTCACCCGAGGGCCACACAAAGCGCTGCACAGAGCCCTGGAGACACGATGGCCATTCACTCCTAATCACTCGTTCATCGCTACTTGCATGGGGAATGGACTTGCCAAAAAAAAAAGGCAACGGTTGTAAAGTAAAACATTTTCTCTTATTACATAATTTGTACACTGGCAACAGTCGAGACTACAGTAGAATTCAGCTGCATACAGCTCGATCCGAGCTACTAATGCATCGTTATCTGTATTGTTGTGAACCTATTAGCAAGATTTGGGTAACACTGGTGAGAATAGTCTCTAAAGAACGCCGCCCCTGATGTGGACCAATCCGTTTCCACAACAGTTCATGAATCATGGAAAGCATATTGTTTACATGTTTTTTCACAAGCATGTGTGGATGTTTACAAACTTGATACCTTGTGAAAGGTGTCTGATTGGTGTTCGAAGATCTTAATATTGGCAATAGTCCCGCAAAGAGAAAAGCCTTTTCACGTTTTACATCGCCACGCTGCTATTTCGGAGAGCTCTAAACTTTATTTCCATCTGCCCGTGTTGATGAGCTCGCCTCCCAGACGGTTCTGTTTTCGCCGTACCGCATTCAACACCTCCATCGCACAGACACACGTCTCCTTTACTCCGCTCTGACATTCCATCTCATCGCGTGTCACCCCCTCGAGAGAGCGTCTAACGTCGCTCAAGTCAAGAAACGCATTAATGCTCGTCTATTATCACGTTCATCGTGCTCTTTGTTGACTGGTGTTTCGTACGGGCCTCGATACATATTTTAAAATCCCACGACCCCCTCCATCGCACTATCATCACTCGCGGAGTACCAGCCCTGCAGGCGATCTCATTTTCATCTCATCTCATTGTAAGAAACCGCTCAGTCCTATACAGGGTCGCCGTGAGCCGGAGCCTATCCCAGCAGACAACGGGCGCAAGGCAGGCATATACCCAAGATGAGACGCCAGTCCATCACTGGGCACTGAGGGAAATTTAGTCTGCAAGCCAATTTACCTATGCAGCGGAATGTTTTTTCGACTGTGGGAGGACACCGGAGTGCCCGGCGAAAACCCACGCGGACACGGAGAGAGAACTCGCAAACTCCACACAGAAAGGCACCCGAGCCGAGATTCGAACCTGGGGCCTTGTTGCTGCGAGGCGACAGGGCTACCCACTGGGCCACCGTGCTGCCCGGCGATCTTATAACAAGCGGGTAATATCTTCTTCTGATATCCTATGTTGACGGCGTTGTCTGCTGAGATAACTGTTTTGACCTGGATTTATTACCGATGTCCTTTTGGGAATATCACCAGCTATCTAAAGTTTCGGGAAAAGTAATAAGTAAATCAGATGTAATGCTGTAATAAACATGACAGCTGATGTAGGTTTACACAGCTCACTGAATTGTAAGTGCTCTCTATTGCCGTTGTTTCTAAATACGACTCTCACAATAAAACAACTGTGGGGAGCTTTCCGTAATAAGGCACGTGCGGGTGACGTCACGTAAACAACAAGTGTCGTAAACTCGCCTCCACCCGACATAGCTAATTATTACCCCGGCGGCAACGCACGCGGATACGGGAATAACTCTCAACCTTTACACAGAAAGGCACCTGTGCCGGGAACCGAACCGGGGAATTTTTGCTGTGAGGTGACAACGCGCTACTCACAGCAGCACGGGATTTGTAAATTGCCCAATAGCATGTGTGATTGCTGTGCGGTGGATGTTTACTCACACTGGGTGCCTAATGTTCTTCACCATTGGATAGGCAATCACAGGGCATTGTTAAATTGCTGTTCTTGACTAATGCAGTGACATGAATAGATCCTTGTCTCTCGTTGTGTGAAAGCCAAGCTGTCATACAATGACATTTACACACAGCGAATAAACAATGCTCCTCTACGTTGTTATTATACAGTAATTGCCCCCAGCAACCTGCGAAGTACTGGCGTCACATACTAGGTTTCGCCCCCCGCCTTGCGCCCTTGATCTGCTATGATAGGTTCTGAGCCCACGCGATGTTGTACAGGATTAAGCGGGTATTGATAATGATGGTGATGTTCATTGTTTCTCTGCAGCGCACAAATCATGAGCATCATAATGCTCACTTACCGCAGTGGAATAACGAAGGCCGCGTGTGCAGAGTCTGTTGCAGTAGCTTCGTGTCAAAATTGTTTGACAATTCTCACAATGATGTGAGAATTGCCCTCCAAGAGAAGCATTCTTCAGGATGGCCATATCGAACTCTACTCCCCTTCGAGACATTTCGCCACCCACGTTGGAGGTATCGTCATACGTTCTGATGGATCGAGGCGTCATAACCTACGTCAGCACATTGACATAAATATCCCAAATCCTGCAGCAGATCCTACAACAGATAATAGTCATGCCATGGTCTTGACGGATGAGCAAATTATTGAAACTGTGCCCCGATCTTGTCAGTTCTCTTGCACTGAGCAGGATTCAGTCTGCTCAGTAGTTAGACCAGCCACGCGGTGTATTTAAGCAAGTATTCACCACTCGATGAATGAGAATTGCTCTGAAGAGCAGCTCTTTGGAATTGGCAGCGTTGTGCCTTCCAGTTCCCGAATCAGGACAATTTCGCCTCCCACGTCTTGAAGTAGATGGTAGAAACGCTCGGCATGGCTATCCCGAAAGAGCAGCTCTTGGGTCACTGGGTGCTACCAGGTGCTACCCTGGTGACCCAGGAGACGGCAGTCAGGTGTGTTACTCCCTCGCGTGTGTGGGGTTTTCTCCAGGAATTCTGGCGTCATACAAAATGTCAAACGCACCATCAGCAATATGGGTCACATGTTTCGTTGCGATTTGCTGCTCGGAGGATGTTGAGACTCCGTGTGGCTCTTATTGCTGTTATTATTAGTGAGTGTCGTGATACATTTGCCTGTAATCCAGCACTTTGAGATGAGGGGTGGTGATTAACATACGCCCAAGATTGCAAAGGCCGTTGACGATGTTTCCACTGGGCCACCCTGCCACCCAAGGCAAAAGCGCAGAGAATTTGCAAAAAACAATTAAGCGAAATTGAAAAGTGCAAACAATATACGTGCAGGAGTGTGATGCTTTGAGCTACGCTGACAGACGTGGATGTTAGTTTCGCTGTTATTGGATCATTATTTTAGGCACGTCATCGTGACTATGTTAGAGACAGACAGCTGATGCACCAACTGCTCTCAGCCTTGGCTGAAGAGCATCAACAAATTAGTACAGCGTTCCCAGGTAACTGTATGTTGATTGACTGCTCTCCCTGTGTGGCATATTTCGATTTAAGAAGATAGTCATTTTGACCAAATGTAAGATGCGTTTGATGAAAATTTGCCATCTCACCTCTTCGTGTTATTTTTAAACGAAAATACAAACGACACTGACATCTGTGCTGGTTAATCATGTACCGGATTATTTCGGTTGTTATCATTGTGTGCGGGAGGAAAGAAAATCAATCTCTCCACCGCAGTGATGTCTCGCAAAACACGAGTATTGCATGAAACAACGCCTTTGTGTTCTGAAGTAATTATTGATTTCATTACAATGACAATTTCTTGTTATTAAAACACCGAGTGTGAGAGAGCCTTATGATATTTGCACAAGATTAAATTGCATGCTGTACGGAAGTTTAACATGCCAGTCGTGCTCTCAGATAATGTCAGCAGTGGTCGATTTCACGTTGAATTGAATGCCAACTGCAAATATTTGCGCGACATTTAGTCTCTGTACTTATGCGGACTTTCTCTCTCTCATTCAAAATCCATTCACTCGCGGTTCATTGCTACGCTGCAATTATGTCCATTGCATGATAGCGATGAACATGATTTGTTTTAGATCGAATACGTGCTCTTTACCACAGGTAAAGCGAATATAAATGGAACGTGGAGTGCTTTTGAATGTTAGATACATTGACTACGTTCGCACTGTCATCAATTGCTCCAGGTTGACCTTTGAGTATTTTGTGATATTGATTCAGCTGTTAGTTAAACTGATAGAGTACACGTGTATTAACTAACGTGTGTTTACTTGTGCAAACTAACAAGCCTAAAAGCCAGCATGTCCAACCCAATAGCCACGCGGGCTTGACAGACAGCACCATTGAAGGCATCTTATACAAATGTTGTATTGATCGAGGAGATGGAAGCTTTGGTAAAAGAGACGATGGCATAGAATCCCAAACTGCAGCCATGGGAAGTGGTTGAGTGAGGATCTGGTCGACGTTCTGTTCTCATTGTTGCTGCTATAAGCGGTCGCTATCCATGCTGACCCGAGTTTGCCAACTGCCCCCGATTGTGGAGATGTTGGAGCGGAGTTTTGAAAGCCGGATGCACTTCCTGACTCCAACCTCATTCAGTCGAAAGGACTTCGGATCGTGATTTGTCTGCGACTGTCCCCCCGACCTGTTCACCAAGGGAGACTCTAGCAGGAACGCTCGACTCTAGACCTGTTCACCAAGGGAGACTCTAGCAGGAACGCTAGACTCTAGACCTGTTCACCAAGGGAGACTCTAGTCGGAGCTCTAGACTCTAGACCTGTTCACCAAGGGAGACTCTAGCAGGAACGCTAGACTCTAGACCTGTTCACCAAGGGAGACCCGAGTAAGAACGCTAGACTCTAGACCTGTTCACCAAGGAAGACTCTAGTCGGAGCTCTAGACTCTAGGCCTGTTCACCAAGGGAGACTCTAGTCAGAGCGTTGGAGTCCAGATAAGACTTTTGTAGTTCAGTGTAACACACAAACCCCTCCTCCATCACGATGTGTTAAAATCCACGTTGGTCTGCGCTCTGCTGAACCCCTTTCTACTACTGGGTGGATTAACGCGAGAGGCGTTGATTAACTTTGTCTCCGGTGCCGGGAGAGCGAATAGAACTTGAAACCAATGCATTGCAATCACTCACAACCACGTGACCATGGCAACAAGATTTATTAACCTTGATACTTAAGCATGCGGTCAAATGAATCCCATAAAGAGTGTTTAGCCCCGCTGTTCTCAACCGATGGGTCGCGACCCATCAGCGGGCCGCGAGCGCCAGCTAGTGGTCCGCGGAGGGCACAGTCACGTGGGTGAAGTGTGCTCTGAGGTGCAAAAGATCGATAACTTCTGGTCTACGAGACGGTAAATGTTTTCAAGCGAGCCCCAACGTGATGTGGTTTATATTAGCGAACGCAGCAGTCACGTTTCATTCAAACCATTATTATTATTTACTCACCCCATCGTGCGGATTTTAAATGACCACACTTGAATTAAAGACAGAAAGGCGTTCATAATCGCGTTATGCAAATACTCTACCATGCAAATACGTGTACTTAGCATAAAAACAATTTGAATATGGTTTCGCTGGCTTCATTGACCAGCTTTAAATGATTGCTCAAATAGTGTTTAGAAAGCAGTCGAAATTACAGTACAGAATTGCGTTTGACGATTGCGTCGAAAAGCATCCTCAGGCGCCTATAACGTGTGATGCGAAACGTCGCGAGGTGGAGAGAGGAAGCGATCGACGCGGCGGTGCCGAGAGAGCAGCTTTTCGAAGCAATCATCATGCATCGAGCCGTGAAAACCTACATCATTACGTCGAATTGTTTTTGTCAATACAACTGTGTGCTTATCTGCGTGTGATTCATGCCCACTGTTCACGCCAATGGAAAATATCTGAATTTGTTCCGTGTGGAGTTTGCGAGTTCTCTCCCCGTGTCCGCGTGGGTTGTC
Source organism: Mordacia mordax (assembly GCA_036362905.1). Classification (NCBI taxonomy): domain Eukaryota; kingdom Metazoa; phylum Chordata; class Hyperoartia; order Petromyzontiformes; family Petromyzontidae; genus Mordacia; species Mordacia mordax. The sequence continues at coordinate 3,147,177 of JAZEWT010000029.1, forward strand.
GCCGGGCACTCCACTCGGGTTTCCTCCCACAGTCCCAAAAAACTTGCTGCTGCATAGGTTAATTGGCTTTCAGACGAAATTGCCCGCAGTGCCCGGTGATGACCTGGCGTCACATCGTGGGTATATCCTTGCCTTGCGCCCTGTGTCTGCCGGGATAGGCTCCGGCCCACGGCGACCCTGTACAGAACTAAGCGGTTTCTGACAATGAGATGAATTTGTTCTGTGCTTTCTCAGGGAGGACAAAGGTGGCCGGGTATGGTGCCTGCCACACCGCTCCCGCGTTTGCGGACCTCCGTAGATTAGCACTGAGAACATTCCCAACAGTGCATTAAAGGCTATGTGGTGGATGTTTGTTTGTTTTGCGTGTGATGGTAAAGAGGTTTGCAGGCCGCGCTACAAACCTCAACTGAGTTCGATTGTCTGACCACGGATAACAGCGCAAAATTATCGGCTGGTGATATCGTCATCTGACCTGAGTGTCTTGTTGGTCACTACCATCAACTCGAAATGACCAGCTGGTGTTACGCTGGGTCATCCAATTGTGGGTCATACGGGCCTTAATAGGTGCTCACCTAAATATCCTGACCCTATAGTCGTAACTCATTACACACGGTATAGTGCAGCTGTACATACATTGCCTTGCGTATTTTCTGAGAACGAGTACATTATTCATGTTATCTGTCTGTTTACACTTTAGCTATTAACTTAATCTAGGATTAATCTTTTGAGCTTCATATTTATTCGGCAATTGTGCAAGCGTTACCTCTCCAGTATGGGGGTGTGAAGAGTCTTTAAAATAATCTTGCGTCTCATTTGAGGAGAACACACACTGCATAAACACCACCTCCTCTCCTGTGTTCCACTGGATCATTAATCCATTTTTTAATCACGGCAATCGCTCAATTAAATCCGTCTCAAGCCGTGTTACATTGTTTATCCAGTTTTCTTTTGCTCCGACTTATCGGTGTGGTCATCACAAACGCGGATTTAGTATTTAAAAAAAAGAGGATTTAGGATTTAATCCACTGTGGCACGAACGTGCTTCTAGTGACGTAACAACATTAATGTTACAGATCTCAGCCGCGGGGCCTTAACCATGGGTACACGATGGTTCTGACCATGCGCCCCCTGATTAGGAATTAAACAACCCGACCACTCAGACCTCTCTTGAACCACACACGATTACAATTTATTTATTTTTATGAATTTTGTTCTGAGCCCGAACAGATCAAAGAAAAAAGATGTCCGTGCATTGAACACCGTGTCCCTGTGGCGGCGTAAAATTCACAACTCTTTATTGTTTTCATTTCGGTTGCATTGTCCCAGGTTTCTCGCAAGGTTTCGCTTCTATTCAGTTTTGATTTGGAGGGCCTTGACCCAAACCGGATTGAGGTGGTGGAGGAGGCGGGGAGAGATTAAATAATTTAGAGGTCCATTTGGAATTGTCAAATAAAGACCGTTGCACCATCTATACCGGCGATCATTATGAAGCGTTACGCGTGTCTCTTGTATGATCACGATGGTCTCTTGTGATATTATCTTGGGGTCAAGGTGGGATTACAATTGGCAGTTGCTGAATAAAAAAAGCGTGCGTGAAAATGTTGAAGAAAGTGGTGATAGGCATATGTATTTAAACGCGTGCTGGTGAATACTTACGTATAGCGCGTGTGTGCGCACACATTCAGTTTTGTAACTAGCCCGTGAATAAATCATCCACGAAACCGCCAGCTCTTGTGGGATTTTGGAAGCTAAGCGGGGCTAAACCTGTGTTGTCCTGAGATTGGTGACCACCCTGGCACACGGGCGCCATCGACGTGCGCAGCTGCACGATGACCAGAAGAGGGCAGTAGAGCACACTCATCGTTATACTGCACCTCGATGTTCACATGGCCACGCTCGGAGGCTTCACGCCGACCCACTGGTGTTGCGAAAGAAGACCCTTGACCCGCGGAGCGTGGGGGAGATCATTATGTCTCGCTGGTTTGACAAGGGGCAGCGCAGGTGCGCTCTGGCTAGCATCGCGTGCGCTCCGGTTGTGAGGAATTGCCTCGTGGGTCCGGTGCTAACAGTGGTTCAGGAGAGAGATGAATGACTGGCTAATTAGTTATACATTCTCAAATGATAACCATGACAGCAGACATGCGCCAATGTCTATTTGTCGATCAGTTTGAATTAGCATCTGCAGTGCGGCTCTGTTATGATGTTGCGATTACCTTATGTGGGGATCGAGATGGTATAAGAACTGGCAGTTGATGAATAAATACCATGTCCAGAAAATTGCTGAACAAAGCAGCTGCAGACAAAGCGTATTTAAATGTGCACATGCATGCTTTTGTATGCCTCTAAGTGAAAATAAACGCACATGCGGTTTATGTGAAAAGATATTACATTTTACATGAATTTCGGATTTTCATTTTTGGGGATTTTGGGATAATTTTTATTGATTATAAATTTTAGTTCTTCCGGGATAGCCGTGTGGAGAGAGCGCTCTCTCTCTCTCTCCCCGTTTTCAATGCTGAACGCCTGAGGTTGCCTCCATCGTGGGAGGGAGGTGAGAGAGGGCGCGCACGACACAGGCTATAATAATATTAATAATTGCTCTTCTGGAGCGCGTATCACCCGAGGGTTACAAAGTGCTGCAGAGAGCTGTGGAGAGAACGGCCTGTCAGCAACAACAACGACATAAGACGGCAAATCCACAAGAATAATGGGGTTCTTTGTGTGTGTGTTTTTTGTTTCTTACAAATCTCAGCTGTGGAGAGAAAGGTATAACAACTTTAACAACACCAGATGAATAGCGGGATTAAAGAGCAGTTCTTATGCATCGAGCCATGACAACTCACCACCTTACATTAATCTCATCTCATTGTCTGAAACCGCTTAATCCTATACAGGGTCACGGTGAGCCGGAGCCTATCCCGGCAGACACAGGGCGCAAGGCAGGGATACACCCACGATCGGACGCCAGTCCATCGCCGGGCATTGCGGGACAATTTTTAGTCTGCGAGCCAATCAACCTATCCAGGAGCATGCTTTTGGACTGTGGGAGGAAACCGGAGTACCCGGCGAAAACCCACGCGGACACGGGGAGAGCATGCAAACTCCACACAGAAAGTCACCCGAGTCGAGAGATTCGAACCCGGGACCTTCTTGCTGTGAGGCGTCAGCGCTAACCACTGGGCCACCGCGCCGCCCTAATTAAATATAGCTCAGCAAAAAAGGTTAATTTAATATAGCCATGAATGTCCTCAGTGAGATGTGAAACTAAAATAATATGTAAATACGTCTGGACAAATGTTTGCCTGAAAAATGCCTGGCAAATTAGGTGTCATTACAATTTCCCGTGTAATTCTTCCTCTACCAAATCTCGTTTTTTTTCCTCTCTTGCCATTAAATTAAGTGGTTCAATCCAAGGGAAAATGGTCAGGGCAGTATCATCACAAAAAATCCAGGGTTACCCTTTCCTCCGCATTAATTGAATTAAAATTTTCAAATCATACGCGTTCAATATTCAGCCCTCTCTGACGCTTCTACGATAAGAGGTCGAACGGTTTATTCATTTGCATATTACATTCGGCATTTATAAAATAGACGCAGGTATATTATCATACTTACATTATAGAAGCGATACATTAGTGAGCAAATTGTTCAATGCAAATGATTGTTTAATTGTTATGTTTGCTCCGTTACGAATTTAATCGTAAGCCGTAGCATTAATCCATCGCGTGCGTTCCCCAAAGCTCTGCACAGTGCGTGCGAATTGCAAAAACAACGCATTTTCATCCATTTGTATCACTCGTAATAATTGTACTTCTGGAGCTCCTTTCACCCGATGGTCACAAAGCGCTGCACAGAGTTGTGTGGTGCGGGTGTTCACGGCTCGATGTAATGAGAACTGCTGCTCTTTCGGGAGAGCCGTGCCGGTGCCTCTCAACGTGGGGAGACAACACGTCGTGAAGGATGGGGGAGGAACGCTCGACACGGGCACCACAAAACGACAAACTTATGAGAGCAATCCTCATTTGCAGCCCTTTATCAATCAATTCCCAGCTGCCGACACGGGCACGGGGTTCGTTTGTCCATACTTCACCATGCTGTCGACTGTGCGTTGGTTAAGGTAGCTTCTGGGGGCGGGTCTAGACATTAGCGGGCAAATGGGATCTCCACGCATGACTTACCAAACATTGAGACACAAACATATACATAAGGGCGGCGCGGTGGCCCAGTGGT
>JAZEWT010000029.1:3177235-3191613 GCA_036362905.1 Mordacia mordax
TCTAATATCTGCTACGTCTGGCCCATGTGAGATCATTTTCACTCGCAGCGTGATCGCTCGATGGATGATCTTGTTCCAAGCTTGTAACGCGTTCATCTGACGTCAGGATAAAGGTGGAAGATCGGTTGAAAAGGATCGATTGTACGGGTACGAAAGTGGGAACTTATAACGGAAATAGTGCCACCGATTTAGAAGAACAATCAATAATACGGAAGTAAAGTTGAATTAAGACAAGAGCGATAGTGTTGTGCAGAATAAAAGTATTATCCCTAGTGCAGACATATGGATGCATACAAACAAGTTCTGCATTATATTCCCATCATCCGTGGGATGGCCTTCTTATTACTGGATGTTTATTTGTATGCACACATATTTCGAATGTCGGCGATGGACTGGCGTCCCGTCGTCGGGTGTATTCCTGCCTTACGCCCTGTGTTTCCGGGATAGGCTCTGGCTCACCGTGACCCTATATAGGATTAAGCGGTTTCAGATAATGAGATGAGATGAGATATTTCGAATGTGTTCCAGATTTTCAGATTGAAATGTAAAATTTATAAAAAAACCAGGCAATTGAGCCACCAAAGAAAATATTGATTTAATCAGATTGTTTTATTCCAGATTTTACTGACGTAGATTTTCATGGCTCGAAGCATAACTATTGCTTCCGAAAGCTGCTCTTTCAGGGTAGCCGTAGCCAGCGCTCCTCCTCTCACGTTGGAGGCATCATCAGGGTGTCCGATAACTCAGAAGACGCCTGAGGACGCTTCCAACGTAGAAGGATAAACGTCGCGAAGGAGGAGCACTCGACACGACTAACCCTGAATAGCAGCTTTTGGAAGCAACCATCATTTCAGATTTTGTCTAAAAACATCTCGCTACGGGAAGTGGCGTCATGCCTATTTCATCAATCCTGTGCTCTTCCCGCCAAACTTTGACTCATTCGATGCTACATTTAAATCACACAATTATTACGTAATGTAACGGTGAATAAAGTAAAACTCCCAACAGGCTTTGACAACTGTGAGGTGTTTATTCGACCACGCATCGCCATCCAGGTCTGTGTTGGCGGTGAATTCTCAAAGGGCAGCGATGTTGTTACAGATTTGCGCGAGCATCGCCCAAACCAAATGCCCTTCGTGACGCCGACCTCCTTTAGTCGAAGAATCTATGGGTCGTTATGTATCTGGAACCTGTTGACCAAGGGAGACCCTAGGAGCAGTGATGTACTCCAGACCTCTTCACTATGGGAGACCCTAGGAGCAGTGATGTACTCCAGACCTCTTCACTATGGGAGACCCTAGGAGCAGTCATGTACTCCAGACCTCTTCACTAAGGGAGACCCTAGCAGTCATGTACTCCAAACCTCTTCACTAAGGGAGACCCTAGGAGCAGTCATGTACTCCAGACCTCTTCACTATGGGAGACCCCAGCGGTCGTGCTGTACTCCGGGCCTGTTGGCCATTTGCTGGTATCTTAAGGGGGAAAAAAGAAGGCTATGAATGATACAATATATAACGCACGAACATTCCATGCCTAGTCGTGGATGAGACCCGTCAAACACTGCTTCCGATATATTACGGTATTGTCAGTCGATTGATGAATACGTTATTGAGTTGTGGGAGGAAGCCAGAAAATCCTGGAGAGAAACGCACGCAGAACAGGTGGAGAGAACACACTAACGTCACACAGCAAGGTAGCCCGAGGTGGTAATCGAACCGCCTGAGGCAGGGTTTTCGTACTGTGAGGTCGCAGATGTTGACGACCACGCCACCCTGCTCAGACTGAAATTCGACAACACGTCGAGCTAACTGAACGCTTTACGTTGACACACGCTTGAATCTGGTAAATATATGTGAATGCGTGCTTGGAATTACAATTAGACGGAGGGAGAAACAAGTCAGTTAGAGAATGAATGCCAGTTAATGGCTTCATTCAAACCATAAGTGGGGCTTGTGCGGGACACATCTCTCGAAGGGAGGACACTTGATGGTCTATAATAATGAGACAGTGGCAACCAAGGGATTTTTTTGTCCAATAGTATTCTCACCAAGGTGGTGGATGCATTAAATAACAATTATTAGCGTTTCTAAAGTGCCTCTCACCCAAAAGGTTGCACCAGCGCCAAGCAATTCGGTGTACGCGTGCGTGTTAATGGGGTTGTTACGTCGGAGGATCATGAGAGATGGAGATCAATTCTGCTCGATTACCACCCCCCCCCCCACACACCAACCTCCCACCACAAGTGAGGGGCGATTGTTTAGCCGGAGTCCACTTGGTCAGCGGTCATCTCATCTCATTGTCTGAAACCGCTTAGTCCTATACAGGGTCACGGTGAAGCCGGAGCCTATCCCGGCAGACACAGGGCGCAAGGCAAGGATATACCGACGATGGGACGCCAGTCCATCGCCGGGCACTGCGGGGCGATTTCGCCTGCGAGCCAATCAACCTATGTAGCAGCATGCTTTTTGGACTGTGGGAGGAAACCGGAGTGCCCGGCGAAAACCCACGCGGACACGGGGAGAGCATGCAAACTCCACACAGAAAGGCACCCGAGCCGAGAGATTCGAACCCGGGACCTTCTTGCTGTGAGGCGTCAGCGCTAACCACTGGGCCACCGCGCCACCCGGTCAAAGAGCTGTTGATGCCAAATGAATACGCGGTCGCGATTCACACTACCGTGCCGTTCTCTTCGCGGTTCTGTGCGGCGCTCTGTGACCCTAGGGTGAAAGGCGCTCAATGAATGCGATTATTATTATAGTTATTGTGGAGTGCGATGAGCGCTGTGCAACCACTCCCCGAGTTATCGATTGGAGATCATTGATTCTGTAACGACATGACTTTGCGGGAATCAACCTTTTCTTTTTTCTCCCATTGCATTCTGGCATCCATCGTCTGCAGACACCGTCCCTAAGAAGGGAAGATTTGGTGGGATTAGCGTTAAAACGCCAAATAGGAAAGCACTTTGTAGACTCTGAAGCGGATTCATTACGTGGCATTTTAGGAGTTAATGGAGTGAGGTTAATGGATAAAACTAAAGCTCATGTCATCATTGTCAAATCTTGTGTTTTTCCATCGTTCACACTTTAAAGGCCACGAGCGAAACGCGCGATCATTTTTCAGCGCGGAGTGACTCGGCGAGAGCGGGGCCGAGAGCGGGGCCGAGAGCGGGGCCGAGAGCGGGGCCGAGAGCGGGGCCGAGAGCGGGGCCGAGAGCGGGGCCGAGAGCGGGGCCGAGAGCGGGGCCGAGAAACAACATTTGATCGACAACGCAAAGGGTGGAAACGAGGACTTGACGTCTTTGTCTTCAGCCACTGTTGATTTAATCCCCTTGGAGGAAGATCACAAATGGGCGATGCCCCAAGTTGGCTTGGTAGACGTTGAGACAGCAGCAGCAGCGGCGGCAGCGGTCACGCGTTGTGCGGAATTGAATGCTTGCTTGCTCCGAAGGGACACGTTCGGATGAGCGTCGATGACAATGAGCGAGCGAGTTCATTCACAACAGACGCTGCTCTCTGCGGACGATGAGAAGCCAATTAATTAATTCGTTTCATGGAGTAGCCGGAGAAAACCCAGCAGAAGGGGAGGGGGTGGGCATAAGCAATAAACACAAACTCCACGCAGGCGCCCAAGGTAGCAATGGAATCCCCTCGGCAGGACTTGTTCTGTGAGGTGACCCTGCCGCCTGATAAATGCTGATCAGTTAAAGCCGCAGTGTTCTCGTATTTTTTCCTGCTCCATATATTGTATAAGTAAGGCATCGTGTCGTTTGTTGATGTCGAGGTGGCGAGGTTGTGCAGAGTTCACAGTCCTGAAAGCCAGGTTTCGAGTTGACCGTTCCTGAAGTTCTTTATTATCATCGTAAACATCACATTAATCCGGTGGTGAAAGGAAAAGTTAATTTTATTACTTTTGTACGGGGGGCGGCACGGTGGCGCAGTCGGTAGCGCTATCGCCTCACAGCAAGAAGGCCGCGGGTTCGAATCTCTCGGCTCCGGTGCCTTTCTGTGTGGAGTTTGCATGTTCTCTCCCCGTGCCCGCGTGGGTTTTCGCCGGGTACTCCGGTTTCCTCCCACAGTCCAAAAAACATGCTGCTGCATAGGTTAATTAGCTTGCAAATTAAATTGCCCTCAGCGCCCAGTTATGGACTGCCGTCCTATCGTAGGTATATCCCTGCCTTGCGCCCTGTGTGTGCCGGGATAGACTCCGGCTCACCGCGACCCTGTACAGGACTAAGCGGTTTCTGACAATGAGATGAGATGAGACTTGTGTCCGGTCATATCGAGACCCCTTTCCCACCTCTCCCGTACCGAATGCTTTGCCAACTTTCTTACCAGTGCACTGCATCCCACCATACCGGCTTACTTCTACCTCTGCCTTCATCACCCAATAGTTTTTATTTTAAATATATATACTGTTATCCCGTCGTCGGGTGTATTCCTGCCTTACGCCCTGTGTTTCCGGGATAGGCTCCGGCTCACCGTGACCCTATATAGGATTAAGCGGTTTCAGATAATGAGATGAGAGAGATGAGATGTTATCTATCGTTATCATTCATCTTCATCTCTGCTGTGCTTGGATTATAGCTGATAACAGATTCACTCAACACCCTCCTGCATGTGATCGTCTCACTGCGAATGAAATATGAGATCGAGACGTCTCACGTGATTTTGCGGTCACAGCTATGAGCTGGCAATGCTGCAATCATAGACTCAACTGCAGGCAGCTGTCTGTGAATTAACTCGGGACCCAAGTACCAGTCGATTTAGGTAGTTCTATCAAGTAACGGCGTACCCACCCTACGGGCGATCTTGTTCCAAGTGCGTGACACGTTCTTCTTACGTCATGACAAAGCTGAAAGAGTGCTTAAGACGATTGATGGTAAGCAGTGCAAAGCTGGAGATTTCAAGCTGAAAAAAAGTGTTAAAGCTTCGCAAGAGTAAGCAGTAAGTTCTAAGTAAATATGAAATAACCGACACAAATCCTGGGGTGTTGAACATATAAAATGTGTCCCTGTGAAGAATTCAAACTCGATACCCTCAGTGTAGATATAAAACACACACAAAAAAACTCCTGCGCCACCACATATAGATTGTGTAGACCACGATTTGTCGTATTTCAAGCGTCCCAAGTCTATGGGAATCACGCAAAAAGGGGATTGCGATAATATCGGCGACATTCCAACCTTAACTCCGCGATTACGCAATAACAAGAAGCGCGCAGCGGCAGGGGAATTCCCACGCTTCCTGTGCCAGGCCAGTTGCAATTTGACGGCACGATCAGGGTCACGGCACGGACCCAGGTGACAAGGGCTGACCTCAGATGACTGACCGAGGCACCGCCCGTGCTCTCCAATAACAACGAGAGTTTGCATTTTGTTGAAGGGCCCTTCAGCGGGGAAGGTCACATAGCGATGTGGAGAGAACGGCACGTCAACAACGACACCAGAGTGGATCGATTAAGTAAAATAATGACATCGAATCAACGAAGGACGCAAAATAACAAATAAAATCATAGTTAGAATATGTAAAAGGAGGCAGAAGTGTTCCTGAGCAGGCACAGTTCAACAGTGATACATGATCCAAGCACACAACAGCGAGCAGCATCAACAGTCCTAGCCAGAGGACTTCAATGCCTTACAGAACAAGTGAGTTTTGAGATGGGATTTCAAGATGCCCATCTCAAAACTCTGACCGAATCGCCAATGGAAGAGTGTTCCAGAGTCTGAGAGCAGTGCGTGAGAAGGCTCTGTTGAATGGAGGTACGATCTGGGCACATGTAGCAAGCAGCCCGTGGTGGAGGTTCGAAGTTGTATCGAGGAGGGTGCCTGAAGTAGGTCACGGATGTATGTCGGAGCAGCGCCAGTGCGAACCTTGTGGATGAGAAGGAGGATCTTGAATTCAATCCTATATTTAAACGGTCGCCTATGGAGTGATCGTGGATGAGAGTGCACGTGAGGATTCTAGCTGCCGAGCCGCATACTGCACACATTGGAGATGATTTATGAGGTTGGCAGGGATGCCAGGGAGCAGTGCATCGCAATAATCGATGCGTGACGAGATGACGATGTGTATTAGCTTCTCAGCATCAGAGGGTGACAGGCTGTTGCAGAGTCTGGCAATATTTTCGAGCTGAAAATAGGCTACCTTCGTCACCGTATTGACGCGTGTCTCGAATGCGAGTGAGGAATCAAGACTCCACTGCTGGGCGTCGGATTCCCATAGCAGCGTCGATGGTCTGGTGATTAAGCATCGAATAGACGGGTTCACCTTTGGACAGTTGGTGCGGGCTTCCGACAAGCGAAGCGCCTGTTTTCTCACCATTTAGTCTTGAGAATGTTTAATTTAGCGAGTTGACAGTGAGGACGATATACAAAGACCACACGCATTTATGGAGGGCTTTGCATACATGTAGATTTGGACGTTACTTAAATTCGAAGGCTTTCGTGGCCAATATTATCGATGAAATCCATTTTTCTGGGTCAGGTCACGCAAACAATAGTGTCGTCCCTCCACCATCCGACAAGGCCAATTAGCAAGATTTGTCACGTGAACAGAACGTGCCCGTTCCTTCACTATCGCGGCACACAGGCGTGTGGGAGAGCGAACCCGCAGTGTTTATTAAAGGATGCGACGTTTCGATGATAATCGCAATCAGCATCACCAGGTACCCGCGTGAAACCATGGGCGAGCAGCTCGGGAAAACTGGTCCCGGTTCTGTGTCCGTTTATATCGGCGGGATGCCGGGACACAATGGGGGGTTGGGGGTGAGGCAACATATTACAGATAGGTCTCCCTAGGGGCTTACCCGATCTCCCTCGGGGCTTAGCCGGTCTCCCTAGGGGATTACCTGGTGCGCACAGCGCACCAGGTAATCGGGTTTTAAGGGAGGCCGAGGCCACGGTTCAGAAATTCGTCACTGGTGTTGGCTGAGAGCGGGACTCAAACTCGGGTCGCCAGGTTCATAGCGCACTGACCGCTACACTCCTGCTACTCCCATAGACACACAAGCCCTCGCAAAGAGACCAGCACACGGTTCACGAGCCGCCACAGCTGTAACAAATGTCCTAGACTAGTCAGTGAGAGCTCCAAATCAACATATTTAAATCTCTCATCTCTCATCTCATTATCTGAAACCGCTTAATCCTATATAGGGTCACGGTGAGCCGGAGCCTATCCCGGAAACACAGGGCGTAAGGCAGGAATACACCCGACGACGGGACGCCAGTCCATCGCCGGCATATTTAAATCGCATTACGTTATTGTGATGGACTCAACTAAATTAACAGCACAGTTGAAAGAACACATTCCAAAAACGACTGACAACACAGAAAGAATCTTATATCAATGATAATTATTTACACATTTGGGAACGAGGATTATAATTTGTTTATGATGTACAAAGTGACATACATGCAGAAAAAAATGGGGATTTGATTCGGTGAGAAACTTTTTCAAGCAGACAATTTCTAAGCGCAGGAATATTTCCAATAAAACTCGAGGCATCTTTGATAATGGGCTTAGAGTGCGAATTGATAGTTGCAGTCTTGATGGTGTGCGTTGGACTACTAAATCTACAGTGAATAAGAGTTATCTTGCCAATACAAGTCTGACGGATGATTATCATACGCAACAATAGGATAACATGCTGAACACGCGCTCCGTCTCCGTTTTATCGCCGTCTCAGAGTTCAGAATAAAGTAAGAACCTCTTATTTTTAAACAATATATATTTAAATTTCATGAGATTATTACTTTTAAGGGGCGGCACGGTGGCCCAGTGGGTAGCGCTGTCGCCTCACAGCAAGAAGCCCCCGGGTTCGAATCTCGGCTCGGGTGCCTGTGTGGAGTTTGCATGTTCTCTCCCCGTGTCCGCTAGGGTTTTCGCCGGGCACTCTGGTTTCCTCGCACAGTCCAAAAAACATGCTGCCGCATAGGTTAATTGGCTTGCAGGCTAAATTGCCCTCAGTACCGGGTATTAGACTGGCGTCCAATCGTGGGTATATTCCTGCCTTGCGCCCTGTGTCTGCCGGGATAGGCTTAATCCTATACAGGATGAAGCGATTCTGACAATGAGATGAGATTACTTTTAAAATTGTCGATCAACACAAGCTTATTTCGGAAAAAACCGTGCACAGCGCTCCACTTTCTCCCTCCGCAAGGGTTTAATCTCGCACGTTCGAGACATCGTTAAGACTCCAGGAGGCATTACCAGGCCTCGACGTGGGAGACAAAACCTCTGGAAGGCGAGAGGAGGCACGCTTGGCACGGCTACCCCCGTAGGAGCCGCTCTTGAGAGCAATTCTCATGATTCGAGCCGTTCAGAGTCTTCGTCAACGTAACAGCAAACGTCATCGACGAGAGACGTAAGACGAACACGTTGCACGCGTGGAACATTATCTTGGAACAAAATCGCCCGTTTGGCGAGTTCTTTGCCGGTCTCACGACAGCCCATTTCATCATTCCATCTCTCTGCGAATTGCCCTCTGGGGCGGGATTGTGCTCTTGGTTTCCGCTCCGCCATTAGTCTCAATCATCTGCCGTCAATGCACCACACGTTTTGTCAACGTTATGGGCGGTGACATCAGGATGTGTTGAGAATTGTTTTCCAGAAGGTGGTCTTTTTTTGATAGCCACGTCGAGCGACGTGACGATCCCAAAAGCAGAGTTCTCGAAAGCAATCCTCACGCATCACATCGTGAGAGCCATCAGCACATTAGGCTATTTTGTCTGAATATCGGATGGGAACAAATATAGGCTCGAACGTAAACACAAAAAATAGTATTAACCATTTATGGTTCGCTGAAAGCATGGTCATTATAAACGTCAGCGGAAGTGGATTACGTGACATGATTGAAGAAGTTAATAAAAAAAGCTGCAAAGTTGGGCTCGAGACAGATATGAGCAAACTATAGTCATGTTCGCTGAATAATTGAAGATATCCATCTGAAGGAAACGAGCACACAACATGCGAGCCTATGAATCCATAGGGCAGTTATTGAATTTAGAGATAGTTTATGCGTATATAATGAGATGATAACGATTGGTGGTGTTGCTGGATAAGCTGATAATCTGACGAGGTGGCTCAGCAATGAGTGAGTGAGTGAGCAATTGGAAGGTTCCAGTTGGATTTCTTGTTGGGGATCAGTCAGTTTGGACTTGTTTGTGCACTTGATGTATATTAATGTTTTATTATTATTATTGTTGTCAGGGCGGCACGGTGGCGGATAGTCTCGTCTCATTGTCAGAAATCATTTAGTCATGTACAGGGTCGCGGTGGGCCGGAGCCTATCCCGGCAGACACAGGGCGCACGGCAGGGATATACCCACGATGGGACGTCAGTCCATCATCGGGCACTGCGGGCAATTTAGTCTGCGAGCCAATTAACCTACGCAGCAGCGTGTTTTTTGGACTGTGGGAGGAAACCGGAGTGCCTGGCGAAAACCCATGCGGGCACGGGGAGAGAACATGCAAACTCCCACACAGAAAGGTACCCGAGCCGAGATTCGAACCCGCGACCTTCTTGTTGTGAGGCGACAGCACTACCCACTGGGCCAGCGTGCCGTCCCGGTGGGTAGTGATAATAATAATAATTGTAATTACAGAGCGCGTAAAAATTCGAGTTCCAAAAGGGGAAACCGCAAGAATACTCCTGCGTGCGTTCACGCACGTGGAGGAGAGCAGAGTGCCTTGATGTTGAGTTGATCAATGGGAGTCCGCGTGCAAAAGTTCCGGGGAGGCCAATTGGAGCGGGAGACTTGGAGCGGGAGACGGATGTCCGGTGTCACCGGCCGAGGTAGGGGATGTTCTCTCGAGAGGATCGGCGCTGCACGGCGGGGGCGATCAATGCTTCGGGCACGAGTGCTGTTGTCGCCGCGGCCGCGAGAACGGCGAGACGCCCGCACGATGCTGGCGGTGGCGGCGGCGGCGGCGGACGTGCGAACGCGTGCTCTCGGCTCGATCAGGAATCCCGGCTGAGTCGACACGGGGAGTCGTGATTGAGCCGCGCGCCCAGCGAATTTGCGGCAAAATCTCAAGCAGGCGTTTTTGTTTGTTGGTTTTGTTTCTGGGCGATAACACTTAGGTGGGTTCGGCCTGAACTTCCTTGGCCATTCAGAGCAACGTGGCTTGAGCGTGGGTGCTGCTGTGGCAGGAGTGAGTTTCCCCGTTGCTTAATGTTTCTCTACATAGTGCTTGGGACAAACTTTGTTGGTGCAGTGGCCCCCTGCAAAGGGAATGTCAGAATCGTTTGAGATGAGAAGGTGAAATTGTCAAAGGTGCAGTCCTGGTGGAATGGCCTTAACTGGAGGGAGCTCTGTAGTTCCCCCGTAATCAAGGTCGACCTGGGTTGGTCGATTGCCCCCAATGTTTACAGCAGAATTTGACGACTCTCCCTGAAGGGCAGCCTCCTGTAGTCGGAGGGTCTTTGGATCGTTATTTATCTGAAACCTCCTCTCGGACCAGTTCCACGAGGGCGACCATAGCAGGACGGCGAGGCTCCAGACCTGTTCACCAAGGAAGACCATAGCAGCAGCGCTGACCTCCGTATCTCTTCAAGAAGAGACCCACGGAGTACTCGGCTCCAGGTGACGTTACTCTACATGTTATTGTAACAAGCAATCGCTTGCACCGTGATACGTTTGTAATTCATGTGGGTGAGATGGAAGCAATTGCAGTGCTGCCCCTTAATCACTTTGCGATCAATGGCACGAACTTTGAATGGGCACCTTTTTTTTAATGCGGACATAAAAATCCACCACACTGAGAGCGTGCCACCACGACCGAGGTCGTTTCCTTACTCGGTGGTCCATCCACCACGGAGCGGGTACTCATGCATTATTATTCCCGATGTGTGTGTCTGTGTGGGGGTCAGCTGTTGTGGGGTGCGGTGGCTGGGCTACAAACCCGGTGACCCGCAATCGAATCCCGCTCACGGCGACCAGCAGTGACGAATTTCTCGACCGGTCCTGGGCCTCCCCCTAGGTCGACTCAGCCTCAAATGAGTGCCTAAGTACAATGTGAATATATTGCCGCTCGGGAGACAAAGGCGGCCGGGCGTGGTGTTTGTCACCCACCCCTCGTGTGCGGTGTCGACCTTCATCGGCGCCCGCTAACGGCACTTGACCCTACAGTCTGTTAAGGCTATATGGGGGGGATCTTTGCCTTTTATCTTTGTGTCAGCAGCAAGGCAGGGTGTGAGCCCGCATGCAATATCCGTATCCTTTAAAAATTCCGCACAGATTTAGTTTTATGGTCTCGTCTTACACGGTGTGAGGGTTCATACACTCATCAGTTCTCACGTCGAAGGCTGCGGACACTGGCACGCGAGTGACCTTTGAAGGATACCGGATTCCTCTGCACTGGCATTCATGCGTTATTCAAGTATAACACGTGTTCGCCCGACGTGCGTTACAGTCACCGTGCCGCGTTGCTTGTTGATTTTGCGAGCTTCCCCCGATGCACGGTCGGTAATGACAGATGAGTGTCGTAGCGGCGATGACTCGCGCAGGCAACAGCAACACGTGGCTTGGTCGAGCAGCCTCGCGGGGATCTCCTGCTCATTTAAAATCACCATCAGAGTCTTCATCATACGGCTGCGTGGTTTCGCAATCGAGCGAGTGGCTCAAGAATCGCCCGGCTGTGAGGGTTGACAGCCCATCAACCAATGCTACTGATGTAGGTTTGCACGGCTCGAGTCATGATAATTGCTTTCCAAAAGCTGTGGGGGTGGGGGGGGTGGGTGTTCCGGGATAGCCGTGTCGAGCGCTCCCCCCTCTTTCCTACGCGACGTTTCGCCTCCAACGTTGTAGGCATCCCCGGGATGCAAAACGTCGCGAATGAAAAAGTGAGGAGCACTCGACACGACTATCCATTAAGCACAGCTCTGGAAAGCGATTGGTCAGCAACCTTCCTGGGACAGCAGCGGCTGTCTGATTGATATGTATGTCTAATTCCCACCGCGTGCCTCGGGACTATACACAGGAGCAGGAAATTGAGCAGGGAATGACTCACTCTAATTCGCATCATCAACTACGATCGAGCCACCGTTGGATGAAAAGCCTCCCCACTTTGTTACATTCTCCTGCAATGTCGCGATTCCACAATCCTCTCTCGCTCATGGGCATGAACTGATCTCATCGCTCCATCTCCACGGTAGTTCATCCGTTCAGGTGCATTTCCCTCCTCTGTCTGCCATTCCGTCAGCTGTCTTTCCCATCAGCTTTACATTGAGCGTTAGACGTATTTGCAATCCATTCATAAATCGTGTATGCCGTAGGTTCAAAATTGAGATCAACGTGGCACCACTAGACCTCTCCAACACTGTCTCAGCTCTGCCAGATAATACAACTGCTGCACAGTGCGATTTCTTCCAAGATCTCCCCTAAAAATAACCCACCATCTGCTCTTCAAAAGACGCGTATAGAGACCTTCTGAATCATTTGTGAACCTATAGATTCACACATACTCGCGCATAGACCCGTACGTTCACACAGGGGCCCCAAGTTCCACCAAAACATTATTCGAACACTTGACCTAAGGCCTTAGTCAATGATCACCCTGGACTCGTGGAGACCGCTGCAATTAACACGGATTCCCGTGACCCTTTCAGCTACGGGAGGCCGACACAATATTCACAGCGGGACAGAACATTGTGCTCTTGAATGTATATATGTAATCTGTGAGTCCGAATCGTAAAGAATTCATCGGCTCACAGGAAGGCTGCTTGGAGGGTGGGCAGTTGTGGTTAACATCTTCCGAGTGGGTTATGAATGAGGCAGGGGTCGATCTGTGTGTGAGAGAGAGGGAGAGAGGAGACGCTGCGTTACCCCGATGCGTTTGGAACTCGGCGACACAAATACGATTCCTGCTCACGGCCGACACCAAAGACGATTTCATGAACTGGTCCCGAGCATGCCTCACGTCGACTCGGCCTCAATTGAGTACTTGGCGCCGTGTGTAAATGCCAACGACATGGAGACAAAGGCGGCGGACCGCGGTGCTGGCCACGCACCTCGTGTGCCGTGCCGGCCTTTATAGTTGCTCACTAACAGCACGTGTGTAAAGGGCTATGCGGGGGACTTTTATCGCTGAGTTGCCGCGCAGCAGAAATCAACGCTAGTGCCCACGTGACCAGCGAGGTGGTCGATCGTGGAGAGGGATGGTCGATCATAGAGGATGGTCGATCATAGAGGATGGACGATCATCGACGAAGCGATCGCGAGACGGTGGCCGGGATTTCCGACGGGCAGCGTGCGTCATTACCACGTCACCGCCCCACCGGAAAGGACCCCCTCCCGTTCTCAGGAGATGAGCGATGTCGGCGAGTTGGCAAAGCAGATGGAGCGAGAGCAGTTGTCATCGAGGACGGGAGATTTGCGGCGGCGGCGGCTCACAGTTGCTGCTGCCGCGTGGCACGGGTTAATACTGCGATCACGTTTTGTTCAGGCGGATGTATGGAACGGAACAAAGAGAAAGATCCGCCACCCCTCCCTCCCCTCCCCGTAGAGCATCAACCGATTGTAGGGCAAAGTGCTGTTAACGAGTAGCGCCCATGAAGGCCAGCACGGCACACTCGGGGATGAGTGGCGATGTTTACACACAGCACCAGGTGCTAATTTGCGGCTCAGTTGACGTAGGGGAGATCCGGAACTGGTTCAGGAAATCGTCAGTGGTGTTTGCCGTGAGCGGGTTTTGAACTGTGGTTGCTGGGTTTGTAGCCCAGCTCGCCGCTAACCGCTACGCCACCGTTCTCCAACATGTAATGTAACAGGAAGGGGTGCCAAGGTGGCAGAGCAAGCAGTTGCTACCGCCTCGCATTGAGAATGCTCCGGATTCAAAGCCCGGTGGGAAGAAACCGGAGTACTTGGAAAATACGCGGACACGGGGAGAAAACACGCAAACTCCACACAGAAAGGCACTCGATCTGGGAACCGAACCCGGGTCCTTGTTGCTGTGAGGCAGCAGCACTGCGCCACTGCGCCGCCCAAGACATTCTTGCTGATGTAATTTTTCACAACTCGATGCATGATGGTTGCTTTCCAACGCTGTTCTTTCGGGATCGCCGCGTCGAGCGCTCCTCCGCTCTCCTTCGCGACGTTTCGCCTCCCGTGTTGGAGCCATCCTCAGGCGCACGGAGTAAAATATGATGTCTGTTGACAACATATAACACACGACATCGATCTTGTACTCAGTACGCCTGATGATGCCTTGAACGCGGCAGGCTTAACGTTGCCAAGCAGAGAGGGAACGCTCGACACGCCTAACCCGAAGGAACAGCTTTGAAAAACAATTAGAACAAAGAACTTTGCATAAGAGGTTGCCCAGTGGGTAGCGCTGTCGCCTCACAGCAAGAAGGACCCGAGTTCGAATCTCGGCTCGGGT
>JAZEWT010000029.1:3221995-3238531 GCA_036362905.1 Mordacia mordax
CTTACGCCCTGTGTTTCCGGGATAGGCTCCGGCTCACCGTGACCCTATATAGGATTAAGCGGTTTCAGATAATGAGAGAGATGAGAGTTTAAAAAATAATTCTAACGAACAAATGTTTTGTGTGTGTGTGAAGAGCATAACAGTGCTTATATTACATCCGGAACAGTCCAGAACTAGGTTTCGGAGATTATAATTTTTAAAATATGGTAATCGGATTAATGGAATATGTTTAATTATTTTTATTAGTTCCCGCTTAATGCCATAGAGGATCTAAATGAGACGGAGCATAACCCTTCAGACACGGGGCGAAGACAGGGCTATACCCAGGGTTAGACACCAGTCCATCGCAGGGGTAAATTAGGCCAATTTTCGTCGGCAGCATGTGTTTGGAATGTGGGAGGAAACGGAAGTACCTGACGAGAACGCAAACAGATGCAATGATATTGCTGGCCTATATAATTCTATGTGCAGAGTGGCCCAAATGTCTTATGACTCCCATTTCATTTACCACTTTTTTCCTTTGCTCATTCACATTTGTCTTAAACAAACCTTGTTTATTTCAGATGAATAAAGTGGAAATGTCATTTTTATATTCCTCGCATTACACTCCCGTTGGAACGCATTGAAATATTACGTTTCAGAGACTTATAGAGGGGTCACAAAACATCCTGCAGATCCTGTCGATTGGGAAACAAAAAAACCCTCAAAATTGTATCATCTAAAGATTACTTTTCAACAAATTGCACTTGAGAATAATTCTCAAGGGCAAAGAGATGGATTTTAAACCTTGGGTTCTAGGAAACTTATCTCATAACGTGATTTTCGTAAAAACTTTGGCAAGCGTGGCCACATGACTCGGGCACGTGGCAACAAAAAAAACAAATGGCCGTGTCTTGTGAACCAACGTCTCGCCCCCTCATAATTAACGTCGGATTCGATTCCCACAACAACACATCCATCTCTCTCTCTCTCTCCCGCAAGACGCGAGGAGCGCCGCGTACACACACACACAGCCTCCACAATGAGGTTTGATTGAACGAAGCCGCGCATATGACAGTTCATCATCTCGGCGATAAGTTTGACATTTTCCCATGACCTTGGCGAAATGAAATTATTAATGGTGAAAGGCACGAGAGTGATCGCACCTCCGCCATAAAGTGTGGACCGCGTGGACATTGCTCAGGGCACAGAGCGTCTTAAGATCTCGTTGCAATTGTTTTCGCTAATTGATGAACGCTGCGAGAGCATTGTCTGCGACAATTGTTTGTGTCGCGTAGTTTCTGCTTGTAAAAGTGTGTCCGTCTGCACGGTGTATGATGGCTTTGTGCGCTGTTTGTGTTCCGTATTTCGCCGGGGGTACTTGCAACGGACGCATTGTCACGTTGTACGTGGAAAGCTCCTTGCCTGAAGCATCCGATAATCCAGCAGACTATACCTGACACGTCTGACAAAGCGACGACGATACTCGAGTTTGAGAAACCGTTCCAATGATTGTCTTGCTTAAACTAATATCTGCGCCGCTACGGTATGGAAATTAGGCCATTCGTTACTCCTCCTCAAACTCCTCTTCGTGTTGCTTTCCCAAAAATTACGTTCCAATAAGCAATCTGGAAACGATGCACTTTCAGATGGGCCATTCGTTAGTTTGAAAATACATCCAAGGAAGAGGGCGGCGCGGTGGCCCAGTGGTTAGCGCTGACGCCTCACAGCAAGAAGGTCCCGGGTTCGAATCTCTCGGCTCGGGTGCCTTTCTGTGTGGAGTTTGCATGCTCTCCTCGTGTCCGCGTGGGTTTTTGCCGGGCACTCCGGTTTCCTCCCACAGTCCAAAAGCATGCTCCTGGATAGGTTGATTGGCTTGCAGACTAAAATTGTCCCGCAATGCCCGGCGATGGACTGGCGTCCCGTCGTCGGGTGTTTTCCTGCCTTACGCCCTGTGTTTCCGGGATAGGCTCCGGCTCACCGTGACCCTATATAGGATTAAGTGGTTTCAGATAATGAGATGAGATGAGATCCAAGGAAGATGAACGCTCGACACGGCTATCCCAAAAGCAGAGCAATCCTCACACATCGAGCAGTGAAAACCGAACTTATTAAAATGCCCTCGCAGGTTTTTCCGAGTTGGTGGTACACCACCCTTGTCAGAAAATTAAATCACTTCAGCTGGCCTCTTGATCCATTCTAGGGCCCTACGAAGCTGAGCTAAGTACAAACCCATGTTTAATATTATGGCCTTCTCTGTGAATTCATTGGTGACTGGGCCGTCTGTGGCCATCAACTTAACGCGTATGAATGTAATCTCAGGTAGCCAAGCGCAGAATTAAAATCGGAGGTCTGCGGCAGAGGCTATATTTTCTCTGGTTTTCTGCGCGTGCAAGTAAGTGTGTCGGTTGTTTTAACGTTATTTATTATCGTTCTTATTTAAATCAGAAGAAAGCTTTGAGCTGCGTGGCTTTTTTGAGCAGTTGTCCAACGGGGGATGGGTGAGCAAGCTACAACATCTCAGGACAGAATTTACGGCAGAACATTTGTAGCCTCGGCAGCAGCGCGTCTTTGAACTCTGGGAGTAAACCGGAGTACCCGGCGAAAAACCCACGCAGAAAGGCACCAGATTCGGCAATCGAACCCGGGTGCTTCCTGTTGTGAGGCTGCACTGCTCCTCACTACGCCAGCGTTCCTCCCGTGTGTACGCATAAGTGCTGCTCGCTGACAGCGCTTGACCTTACAACACGTGAAGGCTACACGGGGGACCTTTGTCTGTGTGCACGTCTGTGTGAAGCGAGGCAGTGTAGCGGGTATGTGCGCTGCGTTACGAACCCAGATACCCGAGTTGGAGCTTCGCTCACGACCAATAACAACGCAGATTTCCTTAACATCGGGCATTGGCTTCCCCTAGGTTGACTCAGCCTCAAATGAGTACTTATTGTGATGTGTAAACATCGCCATTGACTGAACAAATGCAGCCAGGCGTGGTACTGGCCTCACACCATCTCGTGTGCCGTGCCGGCCTTCGTTGCTGCTCTGATTTATCTGAGTACTCACAGTACTGATGTTAGGTTTTCACGGCTCGATGCATGATGATTGCTTCAATAAAACCTGCTCTTTCGGGATAGTCGTGTCGATCGCTCCTCCTCTCTCCTTCGCGACGTTTGGCCAGCCAAGTTGGAGGCGTCCTCACGCGTTCTGAGTACTCACTGTCCTCTCGTCCTGAGTACTCACTCTCCTCTCGTCCTGGTACTCACTCTCCTCTCGTTCTGAGTACTCACTGTCATCTCGTTCTGAGTACTCACTGTCATCTCGTTCTGAGAACTCACTGTCATCTCGTCCTGAGTACTCACTGTCCTCTCGTTCTGAGTACTCACTCTCCTCTCGTCCTGAGTACTCACTCTCCTCTCGTCCTGAGTACTCACTCTCCTCTCGTTCTGAGTACTCAATGTCAACTCGTTCTGAGTACTCACTGTCCTCTCGTTCTGAGAACTCACTCTCCTTAAAGCCGAATGATGAAAGTAACTGCCGCAAGCACCCTGTCAATTGCAAAGTTTCTGATTCAATATGATCGATGTTATCAGAAACCACAGCCCATCCATGAAATTTTGCCACTGGGCTGTGAAAAATTAGATTATTGTATTGATCGCTGTATACCGAAAGTTACTTTGATTGCAAGAAAATATTAAATAATATAAACTTTCACTGAAACAGTGGCATTTTATACAAACACATTCAATCTCATTAACATTTAGTTGTCTCGTATTGATTCAGAAAGTGGTTTGTTTAATGCCAGAGTCAAAATTGAGCTTAGATTTGTTCATAAAGATCAAACTGAAATATGATAAAGCTGGTTTAATCCAAAGAAATATAATTTACGGCCCTGATGGGATTGTGCCATCTGGGCAATTTATGATGCAAATCTACGTAATTAACTTAACGGGGCAAGCATTTGCCTGTGTTGACAGTATTCCTGCCAAAGTCACATTCCCTGCCGCAAGAACACCATAACATGAATGTTGCTCTTATTAAATGGGGAATAACTAAGGTGTCATTAAATTGTTCGTTGAAACTGTTTTTTGCACACTGTCATTTTAACGAGCATTGGTACAATTATTGTCACATCCTTAATCTTCACTTCCATTAAAAGTAATTTTTATAGTGGTAGTCAGTTATACGGCCCTACATATTGATAATCTTTGCAAAACAATGACAAATACGTTTGTGGACTTTGCAAAAGAGGAGAGTCAGATTAAAAAAAACACACATTGCTGTGAATTTACCAGTTAAATTATGAATCATCATCATCGCTATCGTCGTTGTTGTCGTCGTAAATCTACTGCTGGACAGAATCCTTCTTTTAAACCCTCACTACTTCCCAGCCCCTGCGATCAGCTGATTGCAACATGAAGATAACATGACATTTTGCTGACACTGCCAAGGGCAAAATATGAATGTCACCAAAATGTAATGTGCGTCCCTAAAAAAATTACAGTAATTTCCATAGCGTGGCTTAATGCGACAAATAGGTGCTGCTGCATAAACTGTCACTTATAAATCATCTGCTTCCACAGTAGAAAGCTTATAGCACAGACTGAAATTATTGAAAAACAGCCAACCCTGATACTGACAAAAGTACGTTTTGACCTTGTTGTTGTGCCCTTACGATGGAATTAAACGCAGTTTTACAAAGAGTTAGAATTAATCATAATGTGCAATCCTGGCAATGATATTAAGGAAGTGTGATTTTCCTGGATTTTTCAAGTTTGATGGGGTCATATTCTCCCCCCAGTCTGAGAATGACTGCACACACAAGGCTTCATCATTATTATAATATTGTTTTTCTTTTCACGAACACGGCAGGTATGAAAACCATTTAACATTTCAGTTTTAAT
The DNA here is from genome assembly GCA_036362905.1 of Mordacia mordax. Taxonomy (NCBI): domain Eukaryota; kingdom Metazoa; phylum Chordata; class Hyperoartia; order Petromyzontiformes; family Petromyzontidae; genus Mordacia; species Mordacia mordax. The sequence continues at coordinate 3,226,873 of JAZEWT010000029.1, forward strand.
ATTTTTCTGTGCATTTTTTTTTGCCAGTACAAAGATGTAAAAAACAGAGAATAGGTTTTACTATTTCTGGCAATTATGCAGATCTTAACACCGGTACTCATAGATTTTTTTTTTAATGAGCTGAAAATGTTTCAAACTAAATTCGCACTGGCATAAAGTCCTTAAAGACTAAATTGCTTGCCCTGAGCTATTATTACACTCATATTATTTCATTGTTTGTCTTGGCACAATTCTGGAGTAGGTTGCCACTTCTTTCTGCAGGTTGCAGTTCTTCGCTAACGGAAGCAGGTCCCAGTAGCGCAGGGCATCCATCAGACGAGTTGATCCACTATACTACACCCCCAATGGCTTCAACCGTAACTCTGGTCACAGAGGCTAATGGCTGTCATGCCTTGCCCAGGGGCAACCCATAGACCAGAGTAACCAGAGGGTACCTGTCTCACCAATACCCCGACAGTTGGGACTGTAGTTTAACGCCATACCCAGGACACACAGGATTCTTAACGTCCTGTAGGATATGCTACCTAGAAGAAGAAGATTGCATTGTCTTGAGTTGAACTGCTTATTGACAACACCTGGCTGACGCTGAGTTCTAGGCCACATGGAAAGCCGTTCTCCAGTGTGGGCCACTTAGTTTCAAGAACAATGTATACATTATCAAAGCATATTTATGTGTATATTTTGCAACAAGTATATGTGTTTTTTCGCAAACTGGACACTTTGTGAAACAGTGTCTATTGTGTGTTTTAAAATCTTAACACATGTATAATTGCTAGAAAGAGTAAAGCCTCTTCTCTTTTTCACAATTTGTCACGCACTGAGCAAGAAAGAGTAACTATAAAGGGGTGCTATAGGTGAGCGTGGCACGTTTGTTGAATCGAGCAAGGTCACAGGGACACTGCAGTGGTCGCCAAATGGCCACTGCCTCTTGCCTTGACGCGCTGCAAATAACATGGCTGGTTTTAATAACAGTGATGAACACTGAAGCAATAAAATGCACAACACTCAGAACTAACTGCCTTGGGACCAGCGCTACTTCACAATTGTAAGGCAATGATCATGACAATGCAGACGATTGTCTCGCAAAAGAATTCAAACGAGCACATTAAACTAATCCTCAACCTCCCGAGACGCAAACATAGTCTAATATTACACAAGTCTCCTCTGTAAAGCTTGAATGGATGTGCTTTTGATTGTAGAATGCATGCTTCTTTTTCCCATAAACTAGCATCGCTCATTAACAACATGTTCCAGGTATTATTAATGCCGTAAGAAATAAGATTCTTATTAATCTAAATGTGTACTGCTTGTAATAACTCGCAGAGCGACTGTGTAAACATGAATCACAAAAACAATACAATACCTGAACCTGTGGTTGATCGCTATCCATTTGCCGAGTGAAGCTGTTTAATGTTATCTGGAGCAATAACTCAAACGTGAATTCCCAATGCGGGTCATTTGTTACCAATACAAAATAACAGCAAGAAGGTCCCGGGTTCGAGTCTCTCGGCTCCGGTGCCTCTCTGTGTGGAGTTTGCATGCTCTCCCCGTGTCCGCGTGGGTTTTCGCCGGGTACTCCGATTTCCTCCCACAGTCCAAAAGCATGCTCCTGGATAGGTTGATTGGCTCGGAGACTAAAAATTGTCCCGCAATGCCCGGCGATGGACCGGCGTCCCGTCGTCGGGTGTATTCCTGCCTTACGCCCTGTGTTTCCGGGATAGGCTCCGGCTCACCGTGACCCTATATAGGATTAAGCGGTTTCAGATAATGAGATGAGACAAAATAACGTGGATGTTTCGTCCATGTTTTGGTTGACACTATGGACGGGCATCTCAGAGGGTGGGCAGTTCAATCCACCGCCTCCCAGGTAGTGACTTCAATCCCTCCCCATTCCCCGGATCGGTGCACACAGCAAAATGATCTCGATTCAATTTCATCTCATCATCTCATTGTCAGAAACAGCTTCGTCCTGTACAGGGTCGCGGTGAGCCGGAGCCTATCCCGGCAGACACAGGGCGCGAGGCAAGGATACACCCACGATGGGACGCCAGTCCATCACCGGGCACTGCGGGCAATGTAGTCTACCTATGCAGCGGCATGTTTTTTGGAAACCGGAGTGCCCGGCGAAAACCCACGCGGACACGGGGAGAGCATGCAAACTCCACACAGAAAGGCACCCGAGCCGAGATTCGAACTCGGGATCTTCTTGCTGTGAGGCGACAGCGCTAACCACTGGGCCACTGTGCCGCCCGTGCTGGATTCAATGCGGCCAGTAAATCACTAGGCCCTGAAAGCATACAGACTCCAACAAGCGTATGGATTTTCTTAGTTGGAGTTTATATTTAATTTAATCTTTAATTATAGCGTTCTACCGTTTATCAGCCTGCGTGCTTTTATCCCAGGCTTGGTGTTTGTGTGGTGTTTTGCGGCTGGCTCTTTAAAATTTTAAAATTGTTATCATTAGTGTAATGGGTATTGCCATGTCTTCTAAGAAGTCTCCCTTGAAAGAGTAGACCAAAATACTCTCTGGAGGGGGGCTAAGAAATCATCTTTATCTGCTGAGTACCTCTCTAGTTGAGTTGCGGAGAGGGGGGCATGCCAACAGCAGTGGCATGAGCAAGACATTGCAGGGCTGCACCTTTGCCATTGGCGCATGTTATATATTTATTTCTTAGTGTTGTTGTTTTTTTTTAAATGAAGGATGCAACGATGTCACTTGCCTTAAACTTAAACCAGTTTGATTGCGAACACGTAATGGTTCGTGGCATTTAATGGAAAACAAGGTTGATTTTTGCTCCAAGCGGTGACGAGCTTGCCTTGTAAACGTGTCAAAACGAGACGTATCCTGCTGCGAACGTTTTGAGACGCGATGCAGCAGCGAATTTCAGCGAACGTGGCCGCGTGCGAAATCGTCGCAAGAATTAAAGCGGCCGAAAAATATAGAGGCAGGAAGTGAAAATATAAGCGCCGCAAAGCGAAAAATGGCATTTTGAAATAGCATCATTTGCCGTCAGCAAGAGGTTATGGGACGGGAAATAATTATTATTTTTTCCATCATTGTTCGTCCCCCCGCACAAGCGCAATGCTTATTTATATATTTACGCATTACAATAACGTTTTTTTTATTTATGCATTGCAATAATGCTTTCAGCTTGCAACATCGGCTCGTCAGACAGACAGGATGTCTTATTGGAACATAATGGTACCACTGTAATTGCCGTTCCTTAATGCAGTGCCGATATTACCCATTTGCTTTCACGAATTTCCACTCTTCCTGCCATGCCTGAATATTATATTTGGCATTATGCATTTTAAAAGCAGTCGTTTTTGTTCACGGTTTGTTTGTTTGTTTTGTTGTTGTTTATTTATTCCAGTCATGCCTTCACGTACTTTCATGTTCGTCACTAAAGTATATAAATGTGTTTTGCGGGGAGGGGGCGGTGGGAGAAATAAATAAAGTGGTTGAGGGCTCGACAAAAATCTCATGGCAGCATTCGTGTATTGTTTATAGCCCCCGAGCCAGTGGTGGAAATTCCATGTTTCTATGGCAGGGACTGAGTTATCTGTATGAAAGGCCAGCTATCTCCGAAGCGGTGGGAGTACCCGCGTGCTGCCAACCGATTGGCTCTGACTGTGGTCAATATGTTCACACAGCTGGCTTAGCAAAGCGAAGGAAGATTCAAAAACGCCTCGAATCCGCGGCCTCATTAGTGCCACGAACCTCATCTGATCTCATTATCTGAAACCGCTTAATCCTATATAGGGTCACGGTGAGCCGGAGCCTATCCCGGAAACACAGGGCGTAAGGCAGGAATACACCCGACGACGGGACGCCAGTCCATCGCCGGGCATTGCGGGACAATTTTTAGTCTGCGAGCCAATCAACCTATCCAGGAGCATGCTTTTGGACTGTGGGAGGAAACCGGAGTGCCCGGCGAAAACCCACGCGGACACGGGGAGAGCATGCAAACTCCACACAGAAAGGCACCCAAGCCGAGAGATTCGAACCCGGGACCTTCTTGCTGTGAGGCGTCAGCGCTAACCACTGGGCCACCGCGCCGCCCAGTGCCACGAACCGTTCAATACTAATACAAGGCAGTGGGGGGTCGGAACCTGTCTTGGCAGACACAGGGCAAAATGCAGGGCCGCACCCGGGGTGAGACAATAACCCATGGCAGGTTATACAGAGACCGTCTGAATTGTAAGTCCAGTGTTGCAACCACTACAGCATCCGTGTTCACTTAACTTACAAAAACATTTTCTGCGGCATAGATCGTAACCGTATCGTGGTGGAGAGCTTTGTGTTTTAACATTTAACATGAAACAATTGCATTTATAGAGCGCTTTTCACCCGAGGGTCACAAAGCGTTGCACAGAGCAGTGGCGAGAACGACACCGCAACAAAATCGGGTCAGTTCAACTGAAAGTGAAATAGGAGCAATAAATTATAGGACATAAAATAAGCGATTGAAAATAAAAAGCAGAAAGAGCAGTATTTCGAAGCGATCGTCTATTGCTGGACATGCGAATAGCATACCTGGGCCAACGTACTGATGGTTAAGAGTTGGCACCACATGACAGGTGTCTGTGTGCTTCAGGATTTCGATGTGGGGTATTCTGTGCTTGGCATGTAGAATTAAATGTTGCACTGTATTTTGTCACCACGTCTATGCTCCCTGCTTTTATTGATCCATCGCAGTGACGTGTAGTCAAATAACCCTTTCACGAGCCGCAAGGGAGTAAGGAGCCGTTCATCTGTCTCTAACACTGGCTCCTGTCTCTAACACTGTCTCCTGTCTCTAACGCTGGCTTCTATCTCTAACACTGGTTCCTGTCTCTTATGCTGGCCCATGTCTCTCAAACTGGCTCCTCTCTGTAACACTGGCTCCTGTCTGTCTCCACTGAACCCCCAGAGCTTTGTCAACCCGGAGACCAGCACTCCTGGTAGGGCTTCCGTTTGTGAACAGGTCTGGAGGGAGATTCCCATCCTCCGACTAAAGGGGGTTGGTGTCAGGAAGGGCATCCGGCCGTAAAAGTCCGCTCCAATAATAATAATAATAATTGCATTTACAGAGCGCTTTTCACCCGAGGGTCACAAAGCGCTGCACAGAGGTGCGGATAGAACGGCGCGTTAACAGCAACGACGCTGGAACAGAAAATCAGCAGCAATGACGTTTTGTTTTTAGTGCAAAATTCGAACGGTGAGTGACGGTTGCACCGTTCCTCGGTCAAGCACCGCCTGCCTTCCTGTCCAGGTCAAAGCGCTGCTTCGCTTTGTCGGAAGTCAGATCATTCCCCGCACACCACTGGGGGAAAAACAACTAACCCAGGTGAAACCGTCAAGTTTCAAAATTAATTTAAAGATATTCTTATTTAATCCTGCGCTTGGTGGTTAATGACCTCTCTTGTTAGTTAATAATAATTGCATTTTAATAGCGCTTTTCACCCGAGGGTCACAAAGCGCTGCGCAGAGCTGCGGAGAGAAGGGCACGCGAACAACAACGACATTAATAACGGAAAATCCATACTTCTAAATGTATCTTATTTCATTTGCTTTGACTCTTAAACGTATTGTTACGTCAATTTGCACTTCTGATGTACTGGTTCAGAGGAAGAGTACAGCCATGCAATTAGCTGGAACCAATCCGTCACACACGATATATTTTATGACGTAATTGACCAATTAATGAGCGTTTTGTATTTGTGGAATGGAACCGGAAAGTCCGGAGGAAACCCACACAGAACAGGGGGAGAACTAACAAATGCCACACCTGCAAGCCACGGGAAGAAAATTATAATTTGTATTAGATTGAAAATTAACAAAAGCTTAGCAGCATATATTTTTACGTGCCACATTAATAAATACACGCTGTGTTTCGGTAGGCAGAGAGAACTGCTATGGTTGCTGCTGAATTGTTTATTAATTGTTGTTATTTATCGGGATTTTCCAGAGTCTTGCACGGCTGTACGGTCAAAACTAATCCGACTTTTTACGTAGGTCAATATCTTGGGCAAAATTATAACAATGCTTAGATTTTCACAGGTAAGTTTAATACCCAGGGGTCCCACAGTGCTGCAGGGAAACGCGGAGAGGTGTAGGGGGGGGGGTCAGCCTTGCGGTCAGCCGGCGCCAACCCACCAGACATTCCGTTGTTTTCATTCAATTGATTAAAGAGTGGGGTTTTTTTTATGAGTTGTGGACAAAACCACAGAGAATTCGGAGGAAAACCCACGCAGACCAGGGGGAGAACACACAAAACACCCACACAGAAAGGCGCCTGACGTGGGAATCGAACCGCCTCGGGTAGGACTTTCTTACCGCGAGGTGCGGATGTTACTGCTGCACCTACTACCCCCATCAACACCCATCGCAAGGTGTTAAATTAGACTACAACCTTCAAAGTGGAGCATAACGCGTAGTTTAAAGGTGTAATCGGTTTGCATCACGAGTGTAGGTCAACGCACAAAAAAATGTAATTTTGAGTTTAATTTAATCAGATTTTCACGCAGCAAGCGATTTCTTTGCATAATTAATGGTGATTAATACGGCCGCTACAGCCCACAACGGTCTCTCTTCGCACAGTGTGCTCTGGGAACGCTAATGCATGCAGCCTTAATGTGCGATTCTTGTGCCAGTCCTCCCAATTCTCACTCAGTCCTCCTCCCTACCACAAATGGTTTGCCCGTGCACACGATTACTCACGAGCAGCCTGCCAAGATCAGCGGTATAACATCTGCGCCTCGCGGTAATAAAGTCCTGCCCTATGCGGTTCGATTCCCGCTCCAGGCGCCTTGCCGTGACGAGTTTGCGTGTTCTCTCCCCCTGTTCTGCGTGGGGTTTCCTGCCACTTCTCCCGTTTCCTCCCACAACTCGTGTGTCGTTTGTGTGTTCTCTCCCCCTGTTCTGCGTGGGGTTTCCTGCCACTTCTCCCGTTTCCTCCCACAACTCGTGTATCGTTTGTGTGTTCTCTTACCATCGTTCTACGTGGCTCTCCTACGGATTCTCGTACAACAAAAAAACAAAACCATTAATTATTTGGCCGATATAACATAATACTAAGGAGGCAGTGCACGGCGAGTTGTCGCAGGCTCACTGCCTGTCTGACTCCCCCCAACCCCCCCTCCCCTTGCCGATTCCCCCCCCACGCCTTTGTATCCACGTCTCGTGTGTGACCAGGCGTGGGATTTACGCGGCCCGTTATAAACTGCGGCGTGGCATCTTCAAGCCTGCGCTATTGAGCTGCACAGGCTGTCATTTATAAATCATGGATGTGTATAAATGTACAAATAGAGGTGCAGCCGTGCAATTGCTTGCTCAGGCAGCTGCTATCAGAAGGGCCTCCACTAGAGGGAGCTTTACAGAGCCCCTCTCGAGGGTGTTTGGCCAACTCTTGCCCATGCTGTTCAGTCGTCTTGAAAGTAGTGGGAGTACCCACACTTTATGCCATGGCAAGTGCCCTACAGTTGTAGTGACTGTGGTGTATCCACTTGTTTTACGGGATATAGGCGCAAGCAGCCAAGAGAATCATTTTTCAACTGCCGGGAGATTAAATCGAACGGGTAACGTCTGCATTGTGAGTCCAGCGTGATGGCCATCACGTGGCAGCATCCCACCCATTATGAGGAGAATTAGGTGAACATCTGTGGCAACAGTGCACGATCCTGCCTACATCATCAGGAGACCCAGTCGGCATTGGTTTAGCAGACCTAGCCCTGCTGATGCGACTCAGAGAAGTCAAAACCGGTAAACATCAGTACAATTAGTCATTTGCCTGTTGAAGTAACTGTTTCTCCAGCTACGAAAATGTAACAATTTTTGTTTTGATCAATACTGTAAAAAAAACGAAGGGTATATAATACATTTAAATATCGTGTCATTGGAGACACGCGTTGTTGACTTTAGAAGCAATAATCCCACGAGTTTACCGGATGGGTTCTGTAGAGTCTGCCACAAGGTGGTACACTCGTCAAGAAGCAGATAGGAATACAAATGTCATCTCATAACACGATGCCGATAGCACGCTTGGACTCTAATTTTAAGCGAAATAAAATCATCCTCTCCAGAGACAAGTACTTTCTCCTGCTTACCTTTGCTGGATTACCCAAGTAGCGCTGTCGCCTCACAGCAAGAAGGTCCCGGGTTCGAATCTCGGCTCGGGTGCCTTTCTGTGTGGAGTTTGCATGTTCTCCCCGTGTCAGCGTGGGTTTTCGCCAGGCACTCCGGTTTCCTCCCACAGTCCACAAAACATGCGGCTGCATAGGTTAATTGGCTTGCAGACTAAATTGTCCTCAGTGCCCAGTGATGGTATATCCCTGCCTTGCGCCCTGTGTCTGCCGGGATAGGCTCCGGCTCACCGCGACCCGATACAAGACTAAGCGGGTTCTGACAATGAGATGAGATTACCCAAGCTGCTATTAAAAATACCTACCAAGAAATTTTCACGAAAAAAAAGTCAAAGCATTCATCAATACCACTGTGGCTTTTAAGGGTAAAAAAATATATAACGGGTAACTTCTTTGGCAACTGCCCTTGCTCTGTAGCACATGCTTAGAGGGGCAACATACAGAGAGTATAGCACATTGTGTGCTATACTCTCTGTATGTGTAGAGATTTAACCATTTGGATTACAAGACCGCTCTTGAAACCTCAGTATGGCAATTGCATTAACCATGGTGGCAACTTAAATTTCATCCCTTCTGCGGGCTCAGGCCCATTATTTATTTAGTGCCAGCTGTTGGGGTAGATAATTTTTCACAGATATCAGCCAGAAATAATCATCTTGTGGAGAGAGAGAGAGAAAAATCTCGGGTGGTCTTTTTCTGTGGCTGAGAACTGAGCCTGAGCCATTGTAATTCCAGGTTTGAATTTCAGATAAAAAATCAGGTGCTCAAGAGGCAGATTAGCCCAAAGTCTGTCCACTAGTTGCATTAATATTGTCTAATATAATTCCATGTGGAATGACAGTCATTTCATTAATTCATTATCAGTACCTGCTTCATCCTTGAGAGGGTCGAGAAATGGCAGCCTTTCCCGACATACACAGAGTGCAAAGCAGGGCTATACCCATGATTGGACACAAGTCCATCGCAGGATACTGAGTCAATTTAGCCAACAGGCCAATTAATCTAGACAGCAGCATATTTTTCGACTGTGGGAGGAGAACCGGAGTACCCGGTGACCGCGCACGCCAACGACACGGGGGAAACATACAAACTACATGTAGAACGGTACTCGAGCCAGGAATCAAACTCGGGGCCTTCTCACTGTTAGCTGGTAGTGCTGGCAGTGCTACCCGCTGCACTACCGTGCTTCCCCGTCAGACAGACATCTTTTAATAAACAAGTAGCCATCCATTTTCCATCCATCCATCAATTTTCTCCACCGCTTGTCCTGGTGAAGGTCGTGGTGGCAGCAGTAGCCATAGAATTAAAAAATATATATATTCATCTCATCTCATTGTCAGAAACCGCTTAGTCCTGTACATGGTCGCGGTGAGCCCGAGCGCAAGGCAGGGATATACCCACGATGGGACGCCAGTCCATCACCGGGGACTGCAGGCAATTTAATCTGCAAGTCAATTAACCTGTGCAGCAGCATGTTTATTGGATTGTGGGAGAAAACCGGAGTGCCCGGCGAAAACCCACTCGGACACGGGGAGAGAACATGCAAACTCCACACAGAAAAGCACCCGAGCCGTGATTCGAACCCGGGATTTCTTGTGAGGCGACAGCGCTACCCACTGGGCCACTGCGCTACCGTAAAAAATACATTATTACATTGAAAATGAGGACAATCACGGAACTAGTTCGGGGCGGGCCTCTCAGTTTGGACGTTCATTATAGGCAGGGGTGGCAAAGTGGTGACATCGAGGTCTCACATAAAGAAGGTCCTGCCCCAGGCGCTTCGATTCCCACCTCCGGCACCTTTCTCTGTGGAGTTTGTGAGTCATCCCCCTGCTCTGCGCAGGTTTCATCCGGGAACTCCAGTTTCCTCCTACGACTAAAATACAATCATTTATTTATTCGCCGATAACATCACAATATGCAGGACGCCGTGTCTGGCTGGTTGGCGTCGGCTGACCGCGTGCCTGCCTCCCCTTCCCTACCTCCCCGCCCCCGCCAACAAGGCAGCACCTTGGAACACCTGTGTGAAAGACGCCACAGTAGTGATTCCTTCCCCTGCAGCATTCCTCGCGCCTGAGTCGTTCCGTCTTAGAAACGAATTCCTTCAAACTTGAGTGAATGCGTGCTGCGCGTTATAAATGGTGTTTATTATTATTATTATTACACCGGAAGGGAGAGGAGGGGGGAGGAGGCATTCTGCATTTGGCTGGAAGGCCGGTGGGGATGGTCTCCACTATGTGAATTCATGGCCGGGGTAGACTTAGTGCTAAGTGCGCTGTTCTAACATCGTAAATGAGAAGCTAGTTTGTATGCCGTTTGCGTCTGGTACAATCGAGAGACGATGTTCTTTCGCCTCGCTTTTTTTTATTTTAGAACTTGGCTTGTAGCTTAAGTACGCTAATCATTTACTCCAATTGCAAATCGGCGTGTGTTCATAGTACGGACTGTCTATGCCTTTAAGTGCGTAAGTTGCACGTCGGCAGATTCCCGTAATTCCATTAGGATGAAATAATACAAAATATTTCAAAAAAAAAATCTATGTGAGCATGCACTGGCTTGCAATGCGGATATCAGACTTTTGGCAAAGCACTGAGTCTCTGAGCACGTTTATACCACCGAGTCACCCAACACTGTCAATTACTTTCGCTTGTACACACAACACCACGCCAATATAACACCCGAAGACTTGCATTTTCATTGAATGTGGTTAAGTGTAATCCTCAGCAACTGACAAACTCAAAAATGAGTCGGTAGTTAGGAGGGGGTGGGGTGTCATTCGACTTGTATTTGCTGCATTCGACAGATAGATATGTTAGATTAATCCTGGCATCCAATTTCTCCTAAGCCACTGAGCTGCTTTTACATCTTCCACACTGCATTATGGAAAGATTACAGTTGAGTGCTGTCTATGAGCCAGGTCAAATTGAAAAAGACATGTTTGACGAAGTCACGCCAGTGATTCATATCCGATCCGACATTAGTTTTACATTAGCGGCTTAATAGCGAATGCGTCAATCACGCAGCAGTGGCATACTTTTGGCTCTTAAAAAAATTCAACAAACACACGCAAAACCCTCCCGGGTTCTGCGAGGACTTGTAAACGCTTTTATTGTTTTGCTCACTTCAGACAAAACAGGCAAACCATTTAAATAAGTTAGCATCCAACTTTATGCAGAAATGAGTTTTGTAATTGAGTCTTTGAAAACAAAACAATCGCTGAAACAGTTTCTAAATTAAGCTGACCCCAGGACACATAGCCAGGTTTACATTGAAAACTATAAATTCTGCTTTATAATTAGTTTTTGTGTTTCATAATCTATCGTGCTTGCCTTGCATCGGGCCAATGTTGAATTAAAATGTGGATAGGTTTGTCATGTCTCCGTGCGAGCGTCGTGGCAGACATTTCGTTGAGACAGCCATTTTAGTTAGATTTGTCTCTGCGGCAGGTAATCGGTCCCAGTGTTAACGCATGTGGAATCGAACAGTTGGACTCATCTCATCTCATTAGCTGAAACCGCTTAATCCTATATAGGGT
>JAZEWT010000029.1:3241096-3253825 GCA_036362905.1 Mordacia mordax
ATGTGTAACCACACTAGCTGATGTGTCACCACACTAGCTGATGTGTCACCACACTAGCTGATCTGTAACCACACTAGCTGATGTCACCACACTAGCTGATGTGTCACCACACTAGCTGATGTCACCACACTAGCTGATGATGTGTAACCACACTAGCTGATGTATCACCACACTAGCTGATGTGTCACCACACTAGCTAATGTATCACCACACTAGCTGATGTGTAACCACACTAGCTGACGTGTAACCACATCATCAGCGAGTGTTTCTTCAGCGATATTCCTCATCACAGCCGTAGGGATTTCTTCCTTGTTCGAGCATTCAGCCGTGTGTGGATTATTATTGTTCACAACGCTAGTAAGCTCGCAAGCTCAACGTGGCTATTGTACACAACGGTAGTGAGCTCGCAAGCCCAACGTGGTTATTGTACACAACGGTAGTAAGCTCGCAAGCCCAACGTGGTTATTGTACACAACGCTAGTAAGCTCGCAAGCTCAACGTGGTTATTGTACACAACGCTAGTAAGCTCGCAAGCCCAACGTGGTTATTGTACACAACGCTAGTAAGCTCGCAAGCCCAACGTGGTTATTGTACACAACGGTAGTGAGCTCGCAAGCCCAACGTGGTCTGTGACACCACATTAATTTCTCTAAGTGAGATATAGAAATTCGTATAGACATATCAAATTAGGGCATCTTTGAATTGCTGATCCTTTGCAATCAATTTAATTTGCAAATACACAATGCACATGCGTTTAAGAAATTGCTACTTGTGTTTAAGACCAAAACAAAGAGTGAATATTTTTGTGTCAAGTTGATTGTGTACGGTAGCTCGCATCATCTCCCGACCCAGAATACCATCAGATACAGTTCTAGAGAAATTAAAAAAACCTAGATTTCACGTTGTACCATTTCGAACTTATTACAGTACAGCAGCGCTGTCTCAAATCCCCTTATCAATGCAAATCCAAACATGCATTCATCAGTAGGAAACTCATCTCATCTCATTGTCTGAAAACGCTTAGTCCTATACAGGGTCACGGTGAAGCCGGAGCCTATCCCGGCAGACACAGGGCGCAAGGCAAGGATATACCGACGATGGGACGCCAGTCCATCGCCGGGCATTACATTAACTATGAAATTCACCAATTTTGGTTAAACGGGCGCCCGGTGCACTGTGCTACCAAGGCCAAAGTTCCCATCGATGCGTGCGTTCAACAGCGAAATGGTAGCGGGCACTGCTATCGCCGACGACAAAGACTTCATTGAAGTCGCTTTGCACTGAACTATGACCTTGGCAGCGGTACATTTATCGGCGGAGAATTGATAGACGCCCTGTTTTGCTCTGCAGATGCCCTACAGAGCAAAGCCGCCCGGATAAGAGTCATCCTTCACGTCTGCGAGCAGCAGTGTGTCTCCGCTCCAATAGAAGCCATTATTGGCACAGGTACGGAGAGCGAGGGAAGAAAAGACGGAATGCACGCCGGTGTTTGTTTGAAATATTCCACCGATCGTGCTCGTGATGATTTTTTTTTAATTATTATTTTGGAATGGGATGGCAGAAAATAAACACGTGTCTCATTTTTTTTTTATGTGGTTACGTGTGTGTGTGTGTGTGTGTTTGAAGGACTGCAGAAACGTATAAATAATGTCATCTCATCTCATTGTCATAAACCGCTCAATCCTGTACAGGGTCGCGGTGAGCCAGAGCCTATCCCGGCAGACACAGGGCGCAAGGCAGTGATATACCCACGATGGGACGCAAGTCCATCACCGGACACTGAAGGCAATTTACTCTGCAATTAACTTATGCAGCAGCACGTTTTTTGGACTGTGGGAGGAAACCGGAGTGCCCGGCGAAAACCCACGCGGACACGGGGAGAGAGAACATGCAAACTCCACACAGAAAGGCACTCGAGCCGAGATTTGAACCCGGGACCTTCTTGCTGTGAGGCGACAGCGCTACCCACTGGGCCACCGTGTCGCCCCCAAACAAAAGAGATGCTCACTAAAATATACAGAAAGAAGGCAGCAAGACGCTGCAAGTGGCCATGCCTGGTGTGCGCAAAGAATGTTCAAATCAATGCCATAGAATGCAAAACATGGCATGAATGGATTCATACAAGATATAGAGGGCTTTAATCAAACCTCAGTTCAAGAATAACAAAGGACTCTGCCAAAATTGTGAAAAGAGAGAAAACAATGGTGGAAGTATTGAAAATGGATGATTAACGAGGAACGTGAATTCGGAGTAAAAGCGTTTTGCGAGATGGGGCATGTTTTAAGTGCGGGAGGAGGAATATATAAGCGGCAGTGATAGCGAGAGTAAGAAAAGTCTGGAATAAATTGCGTGAATTATCACCGATTGTGAGAATTCCACTGCACAAAAAGCGAGGAAATGTGTATTTAATCTGTGTTCGGAGTGCAGTGCTTTGCGACCCTCGGGTGAAAAGCGCTCTAGAAATATAATAGATATGATGAGATTGATGCACAGAGTTTCGCTGACTGATAAGAAAACCAGTATGGAATAAAAAAAGAGCATGCAGGGATTTAGAAAGTAACCGATTTGTTAAGCAAGAGTCGACTGAGATGGATTGGACATGTCGAAAGGAAAAAAAGGTGAAAATTGGAATTAAGCATGCGTCAAATTTTCAGTGGAAGGAAGGAAAGTTCGTCGAGGAAGGCCCATGAAAACGTGGACACAGAACATGGAAGAGGACCGTGAGTTTAACGAGAGAGAGAGGATTGCAAAGAATCATCTGTGGTAATGCCACACACCAATGAAAATTGGGCAAAATGTCTTCATGATGAAGCTGATGACGAGCACTTCACCATGGATGAAAATCGTTATCGCTGTAGAAAGGATTGTGTGTTCTAATCATTCGCCAGCGCTATGTCACTTGGAGTACAGCACTCCTGCTACGGGTCTGCTTCGTGAACAGGTGTGGAGTCTTGCACTCTTGTTAGGGTCTCCCTTCGGTGAAAGTGTCTGGAGGATAGCAATTCCGCTAGGATATCACTTGGTGAACGGACCTAGGGGGAGCTTTCAGAAAACTAACAATCCGAAGACCCTCCGACTAAAGGACTTTGGCATCGAGAAGGCGATAAATGTTTGCTTCAATAGCGAGACACTGGGTCCCAACTGACCACCCTGGGTCATCCTGGAGAGCGGCCGTTTAAACAGATAACAATAGCATCAGCAATCCTTGACAAGGCAGTTTGCTGTGATTTTCACACAATGCAGCTGTTTATCAACATGGGCTCATGACCATGTCATCCAGAATGTTGATGTTGTGAACACGCTCACACAGTGCCTCTGCAAGCAGCACAATATTAAATTTACCTGCAGTTTTCCTCCCACAAATGATGCACATTTACAGAGATTGCTTTTGTAATATCTCCCGGGAGACCCCCCCCCCACTTCACGAAATTTCTGCATTTTGCGAACATTTTATTTGCAACTTTAATTAGCTCAAATTGGATTATGGAAATGAACTATATCGCCGAAATGAATTAATTTGGCGTGTTTGCGTGGTGCGTATAAATACGTGTACGTTTCAGAATCCCTTTGCCTTGCTATTGACTGTGGGGTCAATTAGGACACAGATTTATTCACCGTTAGATTAAACATTATTGCAGCAAACAGCTGGCTGTGGTGGATCAGCACCCAACTTTAATTCGCTTGAGGTCCAGGCTCTCAATCCAGTGTATAGCAGCCCATGATCAGGCCAGGTTTTAAAGTGCCACGCTAATAATCGCTCAAAACAAGTCAGAAGCCAAAGTGATTGGCACCTCGAATTATCATTCTGTGGAGCTCATGCGAATGGATATGCGTGTGTTATGTGGTATATTATTATTATTACAGTTAAACATCCATGCAACGGACTTATTGTGGGTAAAGAGTGTCTGGAAGTTCGTTAAATACGGATGCATGATTGCTTCGAAAAGCTGCTGTCTCGGGACAGCCGCATCGAGCGCTCCTCCTATCTCCTTGTGTGACTGTGAAAGGTTATACAAGTCGCCAGGATGCCTTCAATGTCGCGAAAGAGAGAGGTGGAGCACTCGATACAGCTATCCCAAAAGAGCGGCTTTAGGAAGCAATCATCGATCATATTTTATAGCAACCTATATATTATGAACACTGGTAAACAGAGTAATGCATGTGTCTAATAGCAGCAATAAAAAAAAAACACTTAAGTTATAAAATATATTATTTACATTACTTTCAATGCAGACTACTGTAGTAGTGGACGTGTGTTACTGCCAAAGTCCGTTGAATAGAGATTCATTACATCGATGTTTTACTGTGCTATCATTATCTCTTGCTCACAACGTTGAGTCAGTGGTGAAAATGCCATGTTTCCAAGGTGGGAGCGAATCTATCCATGGCACTGACCCATATTGACTGCCCCACAAACGTGTACTCATTTTTATGACCCCAAGAGGGATGATGGGTTAAGTGACCCTCCCACCGGGAAATTGAACTCACAACTTCCTGACTTCAAACCGACGAAAATTCAATCAGGCGCAGAGAGATCAGCAAAGCCAGGAATTGAACCCGGGCCCTTCTCGCTGTGATGCAGCAGTGCTACTCACTACGCCACTATGCTGCCCTCGGATTAGAGAACACGTGCAGATTAATGAGATTGTCATCCGACGTTATTTCTAAAAGTATATAATAATAACAACAAAAAAGAACAGAGGAAAAACGTTTGGCTAAAAGGGGGTAAAGGTTGATACGAATAACAACGACAGCCAAGGAATAGAAGGACCTCCCGTGGGGAGATGGAAAAGATACTCACGTGCAACATTACAATGCAGGATCATGAAAGTTGACAGCGGCAGTTGATTTATCATGGCTGCTGACGATGATGAAATATATATACGTTTGCCAAATTTGACTCAGTGGTAGGTTGTGAGAGTGTAGAATCATACATCTTTATTGTGAAGCAATTCCACACGATACTTTACAACAGAAGCATTGCAGTTATGTTTAGCTCAACTTATATTGGCTACACTCACAAGGGTGTGCTTAGATTCACTTGGGGCCCCATGACAATTCCAACATAATGTGTTGCAGGTACATTTTGCATGAGTGCGCTATCGGCGGACAAGGGACATCGAATCTGTTCTCCCATCTGCTTTTCCCACGGTCGTAAACAGATCCTATTGCACGTTTCGCAAGGGTCAATGATCGTGCCTCAACCCCGGGGATGAATGTACCGCAGAAATGTCTCTGTTTCGTATGGATTCGCGCCTGGAGAAGTGGGGCCTTTACCTGCTGCATACGCCTTGCCGCACACCTGTTAATGGAACTGGCGTCACCGAACTATTTAGCCCGCGTAATCATTTTCCGATGAAATTAATTGAATCGCACTCTTGCGACACGTTCATTGGTTGTGCCTCCGAGGATCAACTGTTTACTGTTTGTATGACTCGTCTTCTATCGTATAAAAATAGCGAGGGGTGGCACATTTGTGGCTACACTGTGCCATGAAAGACCTGAGTTCGATTCTCGGCCAGGCCCAACATCAGTGGTGAGTGATATCTGAACAGGTCCCGCCCCCCAACCCCCCCCCCCGAACTCTCCCTTTACCAACCCATACTGACCAGCGCGGTGAAGTATGATCAAATAATTCCCGTGTTCGATACAGCACGGGGCTGTTTCACACAGGAGTCTTAAGTTACATTTATAATTTGGCAATAAAGCAAAACGAAACATTTGCGAATTGCTCTCAAGAGCTGCTCTTTGAGGAGACATAATACAACGGAGAGATAACACAAGAGAGATAACACAAGAGAGATAACACAAGAGAGATAACACGTGAGATGACACAAGCAAGGGAATAGATGGGAAGTAAACATTTCTTCAGTCTATTTGTGACCCCAAAACACGAGAATTAATCTCACAATGGGGGCATACTTTTAACAGTTTCGTTTTCAAACTAATTACTTCCTGTGATATTATTGGTACAGATAATGCACTACAGCGCTTTGTCAATCTACTGCTGGACTGATTCTTCTCCGTGTGATTGACGATATTTCACCACGTCGGACAGTGTGGGTTGGTGCAGGCGGGTGACCTCGGGAATAATTCAGGTGGAAGCCACTGCAGGTCTCCGCAACTCAGGTCTCCCAGGTTAATTGCGCTAACCGCTGCGCCACCACTCCTCCGATTACACACACCCCCCCCCGAACACCCACCGAATTTAAAATAAAAACCCCTCAGTCTAGACACTGTACGCTCACCAAAACAAATTATCACGAAAACGCAGCGCGTTGCTGGCTTTTTCTTGGTGGTTTTTTTTTGGAATAGATTCCAACGCATTCGTGAAGTATTTTAATTAGAGAAAGCTGTGCCGAATTGAACCCAGAGCCGTACGCCTCGAATTATTACAATAACCTGCTGTGTTTCCAGGCCAATTAAGCACAATGTGCAGTCCCTTTACGCTTTTAACCAAATGGCTGTTGTGATAAAAACTAAATGCCCTGAATGACTTAAATAGGCTATTAGTGCCATACTAGAATGCCTGCTAATGACGGTAAACCATTTTAAGGCCGCCTAATGGGTTTTTAAAGTTTCTTGGGTAAAGTGCGTTATTATGAAGACAGCGGCTCCAAAGTCAATGTGATGGATGCTTACAGTGTCTTTATTAAATTACATTTCATTGGAAAGGATGCCAAGGTAGGGAAATAGAATGTTTGAGACTTCCAAAGACCCTAAATGATGATCGGCAACACACTTTATGAAGAGACGCGTGTACTGATTTTGGTTTTCACGGCTCAATAAGTGAGAATTGCTTTAGAAAGCAGATTTTTTTTTTAGCCATAGCTATTTCGAAACCTTCCTTCTCTCAGTGTCTTGATGTCTTATCTCCTACGTTGGAGGAATTTTCGAACAATCTGAGACTTCACTTATTTTTCTTAAACAACGCCTCTCATAGTTACGTATTATGCAAACAAAGCGTGATGCATTAACGATGCAAGTTTTCAAACTTCGATGCGTGAAGTTCCTTTGGCATACAGAGCAAGGAACACGCGGCACGACTATCCTAAAAGAGCAGAAACAGCATTCACTGTTTATTACACAGGTGCACCGTCCAAACCAGCCCTGATTGATTATCTCTGCTGATAAAATAAATGGAGGTCGGCACGGTAGCCCAGTGGGTAGCAATGTCGCCTCACAGCAAGACGGTCCCGGGTTCGAATCTCGGCTCGGGTGCCTTTCTGTGTGGAGTTTGCATGTTCTCTCCCCGTGTCCGCGTGGGTTTTCGCCGTGCACTCCGGTTTCCTCCCACATTCCAAAAAACATGCCGCTGCGAAGGTTAACTGGCTCGCAGACTAAATTTCCCGCAGTGCCCGGTGATGGACTGGCGTCCCATCGTGGGTATGTCCCTGCCTTGCACCCTGTGTCTGCCGGCATAGGCTTCGGCTCACCGCGTCCGTGTACGGGATTGAGCGGTTTCTGACAATGAGATGAGATGAGCTATAATAACTGGACTCTATAAATACATCTCGAGCGAGTGCAAGGATATGCTGCTGCTACTACCACTGGGTTAATTTGCCGGACTAAATTGCCTCCCACCCCTCCCGATGCCTTCTGATGGACTGGCATGTCATCCCAGGTATAGCCCAAGCTATCAACTCACTTTATTAACCCTCCCTGTTGGACAACTGCTAAAAAGAGCTACATAGCTTAATAGTTCCTTCCAGCTTAAATAAAAAAAAACTAACTGATAATGTAGCAACTGTTGTTATATATATATATAGATATGGCCGCACAGCAACGCCAAAGCTTATGTCATTTAGCTCTTATTAATTTCTTATGTTGTTCCTGTTGACGTGCAATTCTCCCCGCAGCTCTGTGCAGCGCTTGGTGACCCTCGGGTGAAAGAACGCTCTAGAAATGCAATTATACTTATTATTCCTCTGAAGCTTTAACACCGCTTCATCACTACATGCCCACGTTTGCTCTCCTGCACCCATCCACCCTCTAAAGCACCCGTCCGCCTTCATCCTGACGTCAGGAGAACGCGTTACAAGTTTGGGACAAGATCGCCCGTAGGGCGGGCACTCTGCCATTCGTTTTCGCAATCGATGTCTGCGAGCAGACGGTAACGATTCATCGATGATGAAAACTCGAGCAGTGTTTCGCTGCTCGCATCACAGTCTACTTTTGCCCAGTTTAGAGGTTGCCCACAATCATAGCTCCACTCCTTGGGAGACTTAATAACGCTCCAGGTCACTCTTGCACACGAGCCTCCTTGCGGCCTCTTGGGGTCTTGCCTGGTTGAGCAAGATGAACTTAAGTCACATTTTATCCAGAATCCCAGCACGTCGGGGCGATAAATGGATGCGGTGAAACACAGAGGCTAACGGACGCATACGTTCTGTACAGGACAGGTCAAAAACTCCCGGGTGCTCCAGTGATAATACGTGTTAAGGACATACTGTCAAATTGTCAGCGCTAAGTGCAGCTGCCCGTGAGTTAGGTCAAATTCATTCCATGCCATGCTTGACATATTCATCAGCCCATCAATGTGTGCATTAATCTCTGGATCAGTGGAAAAGCGCGCGCGCGCACACGCGCAGTCTCGGGCAATTTCCACGTGGGTCCTTACGCCTACACTCGCATGAACACAGGTCCTGTGATGCGTTTTATCATTCATGCCGCCGTTGTGTTTCTCATCCCAGCTGTTCCCGGCAACGGAGCTCGAGGGTTCAAGATTTACTTAAACCTGCCACATATCGGAGCCATTTATGTCTGGCAAAAAATACATCCATCCTTTCAGATTGCACTTTTTGCACCTAGAGGTCAAATATAGGAATAATAAATTGGCTTATAACATAGTAATACACCGTACCATTAGAGCCATTTTTAAACAATTGCTGGGGCCGTTATGTCATTTCTTAAAATTGTTTCCTTCCTATCTTTTCCATTGTCTTTTTGTTTACGTCTCAAGCTATCATACAATTGTGCCATTAACCAGCAAGGATTCTCGGTGGTACAGCGGGTGGGCTCTCAATCAGACGGTTGAAATGCTCTATCCTGGATGAGTGCAGACGTTCTACCTACTCTTTGGAGAAATTCAGAGCGATTGTCCTAATTGCAATGCTTGGGTGGCACGATGGCACGGGTGGTAACATCGGCGCTGCACAGCAGGAAGTTCCTTCCCGAGACTCTTCGAGTTCTGCCTTGGGCATCTTTATGCCCTGAGTTTGTATGTCCTCCCCCTGTTCTGGGTGAGTTCTCTCTGGCTGCTCCGGTTTTTCTCCCACAATTAAAAAAGAGACTCGTTAATTGAATGGCTGACACTATCTCAATATATCGGGACGCAGTGTCTGGCGGACTGATGCTGACTCACCACGTGGCATTCCTTTTAATTATTTAAACTTTAGGGGTTGCACTTTGCATACACCGTGCCATCAGGTTATTTGTCACTTTTCAGGGAAACTTCCAGTTTTACTTCGTGAAAACAGCTCACGGAGAAGTTTTCTATTTATTTTTTCCACAAAGTTACCTCTCACATACCTTCAAGTGACCTCTCGTTCGCAGATGATAAGAGGTAAACAATCCGTTTGGAAATCTTGCAGCACGAAGTGCTTCGCCAGTTCTACTACATATATACGCGTCAGTCACTCAGTTTTTATTTAAGCTGGAAGGGCCGTTCAGCTATGTGGCTTTTTTTTTACAGTGATCCAGCGGAGAGGGGTAAGCAAGTTACAACATCCCATGGCACAAGGGGGCATTTAGTCAGGACGATTAAGCTCGGCAGCATGTCTTTGGACTGTGGGAGGAAACTCGAGTACCCGCGGAAAGCCCACGCGAACACGCAAGGGCCAAAGAGGAAGGCAGATGAAACTGAAAATCGAACCCGTGACCTTGTTGCTGTGAGGCGGCCGTGCGACAATCATCACCATCGCCCTTTACAACTATCCCTCTCTGGAATGCATGTGTACCCTCAAAACATTATTATTGAACACCACTTGAATTATTAGATCTGTTGATAATGATTTTCTCAAGTATTTTGCCTCACAATTTTTTTTTTAACGCGTGGCCCGAAGGCCCACATTTATAGTTGGGCAACAGGCCCAAACTCGGATGGTAATAATAATAATAATGAACAATTGCACTTCTAGAGCGCTTTCACCCGTGGGTCACAAAGCGCTGCACAGAGCTGTGGATCGAACGGCGCGTCAACAACATCATCAGAGCACTTCAATTGAACGTCAAATAATGGCTATAACATAGGCTGTAAATATAGAGGACATTAAAAAAGATGATTAGATAATTGATTCAATCAGCTCTCCTGCAATGTGGATAGGCAACGTGACATCAGGAGAGAAGACGGCCCCGCTGAGCCGCGTTCATTCGAGACATTCGCAAGCCACGACGAGCTTCACGAAGCTTCACGGCTTGCTTTAATGGGCGGTGATTTCCCCACAGATAATGATTGCGACTCAAGGCAGGCATTTAGCATGCAGCCAAGGAAAACAGAGTATCGATTGGCATTTGCACCGGCCACAGGGTTATGACTGCAGCCTCAGCAAGAGAAGGGAAATCTTACCTCGTCTCGTTGCCAGAAATCGCTTAGTCCTGTACGGGGTCGCGGTGAGCCCGAACCTATCCCGGCAGGAACAGGGCGCAAGGCAGGGATATGCCCACGATGGGACGCCAGTCCATCACCGGGCACTGCGGGCAATTTAGTCTGCAAGCCAATTATCCGATGCAGCAGCATGTTTTTTTGGACTGTGGGAGGAAACCGGAGTGCCCGGCGAAAACCCACGCGGACACGGGGAGAGAACATGCAAACTCCACACAGAAAGGCACCCGAGCCGAGATTCGAACCCGGGATCTTCTTGCTGTGAGGCGACAGCGCTACCCACTGGGCCACCGTGCCGCTCTGAATCGATAATTATGTTAAGATAGTGTGCATCGATAATTGCTATTGTGGATGATACATTTTTTGTGGGTCGTGAAACATAAACGCGAAAGAAACATAGCATGAAGGTTCCCTACCAAACAATGGCTCAGGGGCATTAATTATGAGCACTAATTGCTACTGTATATTTTAATCGTTTATTTTTAATACTCGCAGTGTCCCCCCAGGAATCACAACTGTATCGTGGTAGGGGGGCATGCGCATTCTAATGAACCCAAAAGCAATGCCACCTGGAGTCGAGCACTCCGGCTAATATCTCATTTGGTAAAGACGTCTGGAGTCTAGCGCTCCCGCTCGGGTGTCCCTTGGTGAACAGGTCTGGTGGGGAGGGTCTAAGGCAAATCCTGACCAGAAGCCTCTCTGGCCGATAAATTCAGCTCCAATAACGCCCACTTTTGAGGGAGGCAACTCTCATCTCATTATCTGAAACCTCATCTCATCTCATTATCTGAAACCGCTTGATCCTATATAGAGTCACATCCCGGAAACACAGGGCGTAAGGCAGGAATACACCCGACGACGGGACGCCAGTCCATCGCCGAGGGAGGCAACTGGCCAACACGAATTCTGGCCATTTAAACCGACAGGGTGGCGCAGTGGCAACATCTACGCCCCACAGAAAGAATGTCCTGCCTGAGCAAATTCGATTCCCACCTCGGGTGCCCTTCTGTGCGGAGTTTGTGTGTTCTCCTCCTTGTTCTGCCTGGGTTTACTTCAACTTCTCCGCTTTCCTTCCACAGCTAAAACACATTCAACGAATTGTCCGATACCATCATAATATACAGGATGCATTGCCTGGCAAATGTTGGCGCTAGCTGACTGCATGACTGCCTTCCCCCCATCTCCCTGTAGTTTCCTCGCAACTCCCTGTCGGTGTTTCGTCCGTGCCCAGACGTGGAATTTGTGCGTGATATACATTGTATTATTATATTATAATTGGGGGTTCCTCCTGGTACTCCAGTTTCCTCCCACCGTCCAAAAACGCGCTGCTGCCTAGGTTTTTTTGGCCTTTTGAGTAAATTCCCCCCAGTGCCCAGCGATGTACTGGCGTCACATTCTGGGTATAGCCCCACCTTGCGCCCTCTGTCTGCCGGAATAGGCTCTGCTCCCCCCACGCCCCCGCGACACTCTATAAGGTATAAGCAGGTATCGATAATGATGAAGGTTACTAGGAGACAGCCTCTTGCTCTGCGAGAGTAAATGCGTAAATTCTACACCCAGAGGACGGAAAGTATTTTTTTTTATAAATTGCCTAATATTAGCTGTATTGTGTTGTGAAGGGGGGGGGTGGGAAGGGTAATGTTCTTTCAAGACCGCATGGGCAAAAATAAGCATTAACAGGAGCCAACATTGAAAAGTTAGAGCAATTTAGATGAACCCTGTCAATTTTTTGTGTTGGTTAATCTAAATGTTTCCGTGTCGCTATATTTTTTAAAAGTCTTTTCTTATTAAGTCTGCCAAACTTCCTCCACCGTTTAAAATCAAATACTCTTTACGTATTAAACGGAAATCACATGCAGCCAGTTCGGTCCACTGGCCACGGCCAGCTGCCGGTAACAATCGGGTTATTGTTAGGAGGTAAAGCTCTGTGTGGTCCGAATGTCTTGTGAATCCCATAAAATGAACCCCTGACATTTGTTTTCCTTCAGTGATTCATATCTATTTAAAATAACCCTCACATTTATTTAACACTTAGAACGGGGTTTTTTTTTGCACATAGATAATGTTTGTATCGCATACATTACACGACCATGGGTATACAAGAAGATCAAGGTTTCGAGCAGCGG
>JAZEWT010000029.1:3253861-3264218 GCA_036362905.1 Mordacia mordax
TTTGTCTCCAGACATGTGGGCCACCTTGTAGACTCCGCCGATGATTCCTCGCTCACGCTTGCCTGTGTGATTTCGTGTTCGTCGGCACCTTGACGCTGGGGCGTGGCCGCTCGTTATCTGCCAGGAACTGCGCGGACACGGCGGCTTAAGATTCAAGCCACCTGGGCTTCCGTTCGAGTTGAGTGGGTGCAATTAACTGCACAGCTTCCCTCTGATTTGTGCGGGTCAATCACCACTGGCAAGATTCACCCCCAACCCCCGCGGCCCCACCACCACCACCACCACCACGTCGCCGCCTGTTGATGGACAAAGTGGCCCTAATTTCCCCACGTCTGCGTGCCATCATCGCACTCACGAAAGGGAGGGCATTATTCCGAACGTTGCAATTAGGACACGTGCTGGACCGGTGCTACTCGCACGCGTTCAGAATGCATTTTACCCGCATCATCGTCCGGTCCATTACAGTAAGTGCGCCTCGCACACGAGCCTCTGCGTGGCCACATACGCAATCTATATTTATCCGCGAAGTTAATTGAGAAGGGGAAAAAAAAGAAACGCGCACAAGCAGAAGCACGCAAAAAAATTGGAATATATGAATTTTCATTCATCTATTTCAGCAGTAAAAAAATCGTAACGATCGCCCTCTGTCTTAGCATACTCTATACAGCACACAGGCGTGCTGTATAGAGTGAGCCAATTAGGACAATATTGCTCGGTTCCAACAAAGATTGCGGCATTTCTTAATATGTAGGCTTGGTCTCAAGGGAAGTCCCAAATGTCAGAATGAAACCAGACACCCTGTTTGGAAGCGACATGATATAAATTGCTTGTTCATTATTTTGAGCCCCGAGGACAAGCAGGATCTATCGGCACGTCTGCTCCCGAAACGCCTTACAAGTTTCATAATTTAATAATGCCAGATCCATACCAGATCCTCCATTTGCGGCGTGCATTGAGCAGTGTTTCTTGTACTTTGACGAGGAGGGTAAGAACTACAATGCAATTGTGAGCAGGCGTACGATGTGTACGTGCCACGACATGTTTTTAAGCTTTATTTTTGTTGCTTTGCGGGAATGTGGCAGGTGTAATTGGTTTGCGGTGGCACATTTTGATGATCGCTATTTGCTTTGAATTGCATCGGTACGAAGGGTGCTACTACGGTTATCAAAAGTGAATTGATTTGAAGTCTTGCACGGACAAAAAAAAGAGACTCATCATTTCACGCTCGACTGTGGAAACCAAAGCGCTGAATAATTTGGCAAGTAGAGCTACACTAAAATCAAAACTGAAGGCAAACAGCACTCACAATTGCATCAGAATGACGCATTCAAGCAGCAGTGTGCGGCATGTATCCAGTGAAAAGTGGCGTGATTACGCTTCATATTTGCACATTTGGACTGCTAAGTGCTCTCTTTTCATAGGTGCACAGACTCTGCTCTGAACTGCTTCTGAAATTATCCATCACGAAGGGAGGGAGGAGGCCGAGCGAGTCGACCATAATTGCCAACGGCCCATTCACGATGACATTCAAACACAACATATTGCAAGGGTGCGGCTTTAAGCGCAGTGGATTTTTTAACATCGCCACTTGCCAGGATAGAACCTGACAGTTAACAGGGTGGCTACGCAGCTGTAACATGATTTTTTCTAAAAAGGCCCTGACCGTGGCGGTTCAATTCCCCCCTCGGGCGCCTTTCTGTGTGGAGCTTGTGTGTTCTCCCATTGTTTTGTGCTGGCTTCTGCCAGGTCTTCCGGTTTCCTACCACATTAACAAAAACAGCACTCAGGAATTAATTGTCCGATAACAACATCGTATATATGATGCAGTGTCTGGCGGGTTGGCAACGGCTGACCGCGTCGTTCCCTTCCCCCACCTCTATTTACTTTCCTGCAGCGCCTTTGGACCTCTGGGCATTAAATTAATTCGTGAAATCCGAGCAGTGCTACAATCCTGTTCAAAATTTGAAGCACGAAGAAAGCCATATTATTTTTGATATTAAAGCTGCGCAGTGCTCCGGCAAACCCCAATAAATAACAATAAATAGACAATTCAGCAGCAACCACAGCAGTTCCCTCTGCCTGCCGAAAGGCAGCTTGTATTTATTAATGTGGCAAGTAAAAATATACGCTGCTAAGCTTTTGTTAATTTTCAGTCTGATGGGGATTATTATCTGCTTCCTGTTGGGGCATTTACAATGGTGGTTCTGCGAGTACGTGACTTGACTTGAAATTCGGGCTGCATGGATTACCAATTACGGCGCTTGATTCCACGCGTGATTGCCCAATTTGAATCGTACATTGACGGCGGCTTGTGGAGACGGTCACCACGTACAGGAGACACGAGAAACAGATCAATGTTCGTAGCGCGTAAATACGCGATGAAATTCGAGTCAAGCAAATTATACGCGATCGTAATAAATACAAAAAAAATCCCACTGTTATCGTTCGCACCAATGGCAAGATTGCAATACGTGCACTGTGGATTTTGCGTGGATGTAAGGAGATACCTTGATTCGCGCAGTCCCATGTTATACCAAGAGCAGGGCACTTTTGTATGCATGCGCGCGCGAGAGAGAGAGAGACAAAGGCTTGCGGATTGTTAGCGAGCGCCTATGAGAGACCGGTAGGGCGCACGCAAGGAGAAGGTGGTGCTTGACCAGCGCTCTGCAGATACACGTGCGTCTCACACAAATGATAACACAATTATTTTTGAATGCGCGCAAATGGTGTGCCTAGTCGGGGACGAGACACGGATGATGATTTTAGGCTGAGTCGACCTCTACGAGGCTCAGAATTAGTTGAAATAATTGCCGCTAATATTGGCCCTGGTCGCGAATCCAACTCAAAGAGGCTGCGTTAATAAGAGTGGCTCACGATAGCCATTTCGCCTCCCACTCGCACACAAAGGCAAAGGCACGGCTCTCCTGTACAGTCTTAACGGACTATTGTGACAGGTGCTGTTGACGGGTAGCTATGACGGCCGGAACGACACATAAAGGGTGGGTGCCCAGCACCGCGCCCAGCCACCTTTGTCTTCTTGGCGGTGATGTTTAGTCATAGCACCAGCTAGTGAATTAAAGCTGAGTCAACCTGGGGGGGGGGGGAGGCTCAAGACCAGTTCATAACCTGGGGTCGCGACCACTCACGTACAGATGTGCGCATCAAGACTGAGACACGCACGCACGCACACACGCACACAGCGACACAGTTAACTGAGCGGGAGGCGGACTGTACAAACTGCACATCGCGACGAGGCTCACTGAGGACATCTTTCATTCCAGCGGCAGGATGCTGAAACCCTCCCCCCGTCCTCACACCCCCCCACGCCCTTACCCCCTAAATAAAAATAACAACGGCGGCGCGGTGGCCCAGTGGTTAGCGCTGACGCCTCACAGCAAGAAGGTCCCGGGTTCGAATCTCTCGGCTCCGGTGCCTTTCTGTGTGGAGTTTGCATGTTCTCTCTCCCCGTGTCCGCGTGGGTTTTCGCCGGGCACTCCGGTTTCCTCCCACAGTCCAAAAGCATGCTCCTGGATAGGTTGATTGGCTCGCAGACTAAAATTGTCCCGCAATGCCCGGCGATGGACTGGCGTCCCATCGTCGGGTGTATTCCTGCCTGACGCCCTGTGTTTCCGGGATAGGGTCCGGCTCACCGTGACCCTATATAGGATTAAGCGGTTTCAGATAATGAGATGAGACAAAAATATAGCACTGTGGCAGTTCAGCACACAAAAAACGCACACAACATCCATTACAATCCAGTGCATTTTGCAGTGATGCTGAGAGACAGGATAGCACACAGCAAGACACTGGGGATCAGTGTGCTTTTAATAGCAACACGATGACATAAAATGAAAATGCCGCAGATTTTGTGTAAACCCTACGATACATGCTGTTAGAGACTTGGCCGCCTGATGAATTATGCCCCGTTCTAAAATGCTGCTGGCTTTGGGTTATTCATCAAGCGTGTTTAAACTCTCTTAAAATACAAATAGCACGCATGCGAGTCACTCGCAAGCATTGTGTGATGCGAGACTTCCAATTAAGACGCGCTCTCTCGCTGCTGCTTCTTTCTCGCTTCACACTGATATCGAGAGAGAGAGAGCATATATTGAGAGCAATTATCATGCACAGAGCCGTGAATCTCGTCTCGGGTGCCTTTCTGTGCGGGAGTTTGCGAGTTCTCTCCCCGTGTCCGCGTGGGTTTTCGCCGGGCACTCCGGTTTCGTCCCACAATCCAAAAAAAACACGCTGACGCATAGGTTAATTGGCTCGCAGACTAAATTGCCTGCAGTGCCCGATGGATGGACTGGCGTCCCATCGTGGGTATATCCCTGCCTTGCGCCCTGTGTCTGCCGGGATAGGCTCCGGCTCACCGCGACGCTGTACAGGACTAAGCGGTTTCTGACAATGAGATGAGAGCCATGAATACCTACATCAATGCATTCCATGATATGTCCTGTAGAATGACAGTGTTTTAAAACCCTACCGTTAGAGGATGGCCTCCGAATGGTATGCTGGTCGTGGGGGTTTGTTTATCCATAGTTCACCAGGTTGGTGAGCGTGAGATGATGAAGGAACAGCCGCACCACTGGTTCAGATGTGGCTCACGAGGAACCACAGCGGGCAAAGGTGGTTTCAGTGGTTACCATCCATGCCCCACAGAGATTAGGTCTGGACCACGGTGGTTTGATTCCATCCTATAGATTAACCCCTCACCCCCACACACACACTAATTAATTGGCCGATCTCATCTCATTGTCAGAAACCGCTTCGTCCTGTACAAGGTCGCGGTGAGCCAGAGCCTATTCCGGCAGGCACAGGGCAAAAGGCAGGGGAATACCCACGATGGGATGCCAGTCAATCACCGGACACTGCAGGCGATTTAGTCTGCAAGCCAATTAACCTGTGCAGCGGCATGTATTTGGACTGTGGGAGGAAACCGGAGTGCCCGGCGAAAACTCACGCAGACACGGGGAGAGAACATGCAAACTCCACACAGAAAGCAGCATCCGAGCCGAGATTCGAACCCGGGCCCTTTTTGCTGTGAGGCGACAGCGCTACCCACTGGGCCACCGTGTAATTGGCGGATAACGTGGCAATATATACGATGCAGTGTCTGAAAAACGTTGGTGTCGGTTAACTCTCTGGCTACCTTCCCGCACCGCTTTCCACTTTCCTCACACCTCCAAGCAATTCTCCCTTCAAACGGACTGAAACAACACTGTGCCGAGCGCTATGAATTGCTAAATTAAGTTGAATTATTATTAAAGGTCAGCAAGTAGTACACTTATTAGTGCACCACAGGGCCCGTTCAACAGCGTATTATACGCGTGTGTGCATGAATATAACACAATCGCAAAGGCTTTACGTTGCATATTTCAGTTTCATAAAAGCAATAACCTTGAAACGCACAAGCACCTGAAATGATGAGTTTATGCATTTTAATGACATATTTAAGGAGCACTGATGACTGTGTCGCGTGCTTGCATTACACTTTAAAATCTAGCCGGTATATTTTGTTATTCTTGCATTCGAGGACACGGGTGCAGATTTTCAAACTTTGATGTAGAGATTTGGTGGGTTTTTTTTGTGTTCTCCACGTTAGCTGCGTTCCAGAAAAATTAATGGGCCGACACAAAGACTTGTGTTTTTTTTACTTATCCAGCAACTGGATGGTGACACATAAACAGCATAACAAAGATAAAATACAGTCGTCTGTCACTGCATTATTGTTATTCTCATACACCAAAGGGAGTTTTGGTGGTGCCTGATTTAAGAAAAGGCACCGCATTTTTATTCATCAACCAAGGAAGGCAATGCCAATTTGACAGAAGGCGCAGGTTAAATCGCTGTGCCCGTCACATTAACAAAATTCCAAACCTGATGCATGCATGCGTGAATCTCGTCAAAAATATCAACGCAGTAAAAGCATTACGGACAAGCGTTAGCCTTTGCTGGCCAAGCTAACCGCGAGGCGATGTATTTTGGCCCCGAAAATGAAAAGGAATTGACTTTTTGCCGCTAATCAATGTATTTCGAAGGTGGCTTGCATATGTGACTGACCTTCAGGCTTTGACAGTACGGTGTGAATGTCTGCACCACAGTCAGTTCATTTATAATCGTTAGTACCATTCTTAACGCGCACGTGTTCATTAAATGTTGAAGGCATTCATTGGAGTGCAGAAGAATGGAAGCGGGAAGTAATTTGCCAAGGGGGCTAGTCACTCACGCGGTCAGCCAGCCCCAATTTGCCAGACACTGTATTTGATATATTACGATGTTATCTGCGAATCCAATAATGAGTGGAGGGGGGGTTCTTCTTCCCGTTTTGGGACAAAACCAGAGAACCTGGAGGAAAACCACACTGAAAAGGGGGAGAGAGAACACACAAACGCCACGCAGAAGGGTGCCTATGTGGGAATCGACACACCTGGGGAAGGACTGAATTTGAGGTGCAGATGTTACCACTGTGCCACGCTGCCACCCAGTTAGTTCACGTGTAGAGGGGGGTAACATTTACACTTGCCTCTTCCAAGAATTCTGGACAGTGTGGACCACGAGGTCAGAATACTCTCCTGTCAGGGATTCTTTAGGACTCCCTCGAGTGGAGGTTTTCAGCTGCAGCGGAATAAGCGAGCAACTTCTAGGCCGCACTCCAAGACCACATCTTTCTCTCACACATTATCTGTAATATGAATGCGTGCGAGTCTTCAATTGTATTGAAGGGGATGTGGGTCACGGTTTGTGCAAAGGGTTGGTTATATTGTATATTGTATTCCTTGTATAAGCAAGAAGGACCCGGGTTCGAATCTCGGCTCGGGTGCCTTTCTGTGTGGAGTTTGCATGTTCTCTCCCCGTGTCCGCGTGGGTTTCCGCCAAGCACTCCGGTTTCCTCCCACAGTCCAAAAAACATGCTGCTGCATAAGTTTATTGGCTTGCGGACTAAATTGCCCTCAGTACCCGGTGGTGGACTGGTGTTTCATCGTGGGTATATCCCTGCCTTGCGCCCTGTGTCTGCCGGGATATGCTCCGGCTCACCGCGACCCTGTACAGGATTAAGCGGCTCTGACAATGAGATGAGCTTCCTTGTATATTTTGTTTTTGGAAAACAAATAATCAGACGTTAACGTCTTTAACGTTAAACTTTCAGAGGATTTTGCGCCTTGCACGATGAGCATATGTCACGTGGTCATAATCAACTTTCCTCACTGAATGGCTGGAACAAACCTCTTCCTCGTTTCCGTCAAACAAAACCCCTGCTTGTTGTTGTGATGTCTTGTAACAGCCACATGGTCACTTTCTCTGCCACTGAGAGATAAAATGACTATTTTTAGACGTAATCATTGGGTTGTCACTTTTTTCCTTGTGCATAGTGCTGAGTCAGCTGACATGCTCTTTTGTGTTCAGCCTCTGCACTCGGTGAGATTCTGGCTTTCTTATCAAAGGTCAGAGGCAGTTAAAATGTAAATTCCAAATACTGTACACACATATATTTCTACGAATCGTTTTTGTTGTTGTTGTATTTCCTTAAACCGTTTCACACATGCCCCCCCCCCAGTTCTGTTTCGTCACACAGATCCACATTTTACCCGTATAAATATCTACACGTGATGATGTACATGTGTAATCAAGTGCCGTTGGGTCTGGTGGATTGCACAGATTGTCAAAAACTCCACAAGATGGTCTGGAGATGGTGGCACCAGCAACTGTGTGTGTGTGTGAACCAATCCCTGCAGGTAGTGCTGTCGCCTCCTCCTCACAGCAAGAAGGTCTCGGGTTCGAATCTCGGCTCGGGTGCCTTTCTGTGTGGAGTTTGCATGTTCTCTCCCCGTGTCCACGTGGGTTTTCGCCGGGTACTCCGATTTCCTCCCACAGTGCAAAAACCACGCTGCTGCATGGGTTAATTGGCTTGCAGACTAAATTGCCCACAGTGCCCAGTGATGGACTGGCGTCCCATCGTGGGTGTATCCCTGCCTTGCGTCCTGTGTCTGCCGGGATAGGCTCCGGCTCACCGCGATCATCCTGTACAGGATTTAGCGGTTTCTGACAACGAGATGAGATGAGACTTCTAGAGTGCTTTTCACCCGAGGGTCACAAAGCGTTGCACAGAGCTGCAGAAAGAAGGGCATATCAAAGCGTCAACTGTCCTGAGTGAGCAAGTATGAAGGTCGACACGGCACACGGGGGGGGGGGGGGTGGATTACCTGTACCACACCCGGCCGTCATTGTCTCCCTAGTAGAGATCTTTACATAGAGCTATAGTTACTCATTTCAGGCTGAGCCGACCTAGGGGAGGCCCAGGACCCGTTCAGAAAATCGTCAAATGGTGTTGGTGGTGAGCAGGGATCGGAATTGGATCTCCTGATTGCAAAATACTATTACGCAACAAAGCCATATTTTATCCAGGTTGACCTGGGTTGACCTGGTTGCCCCCAATAGTAGGGTTGTTGGAGCAGAATTTTGCAGCAAAATCACCTTCTTGACGCCAGCCAGGACTGCAGACCTGTTCACCAAGGGAGACGCGAGTAGAAGTGCCAGCCTCCAGAACTGTCCACCAAGGGAGACTCTAGCAGGAGTGCTAGACTCCTGGCAACATAGCTGTGGCGTTCATAAGAACACTCAAACCCACGCACCTTGATATGATTAAGTTCAATGGGGTTTGAACCGTAAAAGTTTCAAGCTGTCACTTATAGATAAAATTCATTTTTGGGTCAGGTCACGTAGAAAATTGTAAAATAGTGTCGTTAAACCTTCCACCACCCGACACGGCCAATCAGTAAGGGGTTGTCACGTGAACAGAAAACTCGCCAATTCCTTTACTATCTCAGCACACCGGTGCGTTGAAAAGTGACCCCACAATATATTTTCAAAAGAAAGTGTTACTTGTACTTCTCCTTGTAATTGAGGTTATAACGCACTAGTTTAAAATATTTAAAAGCAAATTTACAAACACGCCTTATAATTAGGTACGTTGTTTAAAACCTGGCACCTGAACAAAAGTACTCGGTGTCTAATCTGTAAGTAGCCACATAATCTCTGTGTCAATCAGTTCGCAAAATGGATCTCCGCTATCGACTCGAGAGAAAACGTTTTACCATTTTTGTGCAAAAGATCATTGTAATCACATCTGGGCTCTAAATTATAAAAAAAAATTAAGCTCGATGTTAATCGTCCCATTGCAGTTTGCACCTGTTAATTAGAAAAGATGTTCGTGTTAACCACGGCAAGCTGAAAATAAGTAGCACTTTACTCCAAAAAATAAATGAATTTTTGGCATCTATTCAGTGGACTAGTGATAGGAATGTTTTTTTTTACTTTGTTTAAATCATCATTTCATGTGACCTATTAAATCAAAGCGTAGATCAATATGGGAAAAAAATAATTATAAATAAAAGCAAAAGTTATTTTTTTCATTTATTATTCAAGTGGGTATTTTTTTCATACACACGCCATTTCACTTGAAGTAATTTTACTTTGATATTATTGTTAAGTTCAAACATTTCAACAAAAATGTAATTAGCCATTTAGTTTCCGTGTCACTGCCTAACATGCATACCGATCATTATGTTATTGTTGTTAATTACATAGTGTTTGATGTTCCTCCTACCCTGCCAGCTCTAGCTCTGGTCAGTGAGTTGTTTTGCAAGTTGAGTGGCAATCATTTGGGTCACTCCTCGGCATAATTGAAAATCCCCAAGACCAATTCAATACCCATCCAGGGAATTACGATAGAGAATTAGGTCGGTTGAGGTTGGGTAAGCTTTGTCAAATACACTAGTCCTCCCCTTGATGGATTTTTTTCACCCGTACTTTGAACTTGTCAACACTGCGACTGGGCTTCTAAATCAATATCAGAACTACAAAGCTACGTCCTTTGCACATCCGTGCCACGGTCTTCAATGTGTGTCAACATGTGTGTGTGTGGGGGGAGCGGTGGGCCAGCGGTTAGCGCGCTGGGCTGCAAACCAAGCGACCCGAGTTCGAATCCCGCTCACGGTGAACACCAGTGACGATTTTCTGAACCGGTCCTGGGCCTCTCCTAAGTCGACTCAGCCTCAAATGAGTACCTAGTGCTCGCTAACGGCACTTGACCCTACAGTCTGTTAGGGCTTTTCCAGGGGATGTTTTGTGTGTGGAGTGGTAGCGTTGACTAAACAGCCCATCCGCCTGGGTTCAACACCCACTCGTGAACAATATCAGTAGCGAAAATCTACTTCACTTGGGTTGACCCAGTCTTAATTGGATACCTGATAAACTATGTAAACAATAGCATCAAGGAAACAAATTTGTACGGCGTGGTCATCATCATCCGCGTCCTTAATGGGTGCTTGCTTATACTTCTGGAGCGCTTCTCACC
>JAZEWT010000029.1:3281851-3292568 GCA_036362905.1 Mordacia mordax
GGGTTATCAAAAGGCATCGAGAAGCAGTTTATATTGGAGTTGTGTCTCACGCATGCAGTCACGGCCATCCAAATGCAAGGTCTCAATCGGAGTTAAAAAAAATATGCTACCAAATCTACTTTACGCAATTTGAAGATTAAATTTGCTCATTGTGCGAGGCGTATGCGTGATGTGTGCGCTTGTCCATTTTATTGCCAATGTGTCAGTTTAAAAGAGCATAATGTTACGCGCGACGTGAATGCTGCCATGGCGGAGTGGTTCGCAGCGCACGGACTTGCAAAGCAAAGAGATCGCCCATTCCATTTGATCGTCTGGCACGTCAGGTGAAACATTGCGCTCGTTACTTGCATTTCCCAGCCATCTCTCTCTCGCTCTCTCTCCATTATATAACGTGGATCAAGTCGAAGCGTGTACCTGGGTTCGAATCCTTCATGAGGAGCGGAGGGAACGGATGATTCACTGAGTTGAAACCATCCGCACATTGCGTTCAACCGGTAGCATTGATGTCTGCGTCTCATCACATCTCGTTGTCAGAAACCGCTTAGTCCTGTAGAGGGTCGCGGTGAGCCGGAGCCTATGCCGGCAGACACAGGGCGCAAGGCAGGGCTATACCCACGATGGGCCGCCAGTCCATCACCGGGCACTGAGGGTCATTTAGTCTTTGAGCCAATTAACCCA
Source organism: Mordacia mordax (assembly GCA_036362905.1). Classification (NCBI taxonomy): domain Eukaryota; kingdom Metazoa; phylum Chordata; class Hyperoartia; order Petromyzontiformes; family Petromyzontidae; genus Mordacia; species Mordacia mordax. The sequence continues at coordinate 3,282,530 of JAZEWT010000029.1, forward strand.
TGCAGCGGCATGCTCTTTGGACTATGGGAAGAAACCGGAGTGCCCGGCGAAAACCCACGCGGACACGGGGACAGAACATGCAAACTCCACACAGAAAGGCACCCGAGCCAAGATTTGAACCCGTGACCTTCTTGCTGTGAGGAGCGAGCGCTACCCACTGGGCCACCGTGCCACCCGCTATTATTATCATTTCGCATTCCAGTTGCGTATTCAATTCTTAACCTTCTGTTCAGCGCTTTGGACTGGAGTGTATGAAAGGCACTACAAACAAAGATCTTAACACATGTATAATTGCCAGATATGGTAAAAACCTGTTCTACTTATTTACAAACAAAAATCGTTCTAATAATATTAACAATAATTGCATTTAGAGAGCGCTTTTCACCCGAGGGTCACAAAGCGCTTCACAGAGCTACTGAGAGAACAACCGCGTCAACAACAACGGCACCAGAATGGAAAATCAGCAGCAAGAATATTTTTTGGGTTTTTTTTTTAATATACACAACATTGCAGAACAACAATCTTAAAATTCTAAATTATCAGTGTATATAATACGTATATCGGGAAATGGTTTAATTAAGCATTTATCGTATAATAATAACAGCATCTCTAGAGAGTTCATCAGCCAAGGGCCACAAAGCGCTACACAGAGCCGCCCAGAGAACGGCTGCATCATCAACAACGAGATAAGACTGGCAAATCAGCAACAACGTTTTCTTGGAGTTTTTTTTATACAAATCCGAGCTGTGTCGAGAACGGCACAGCAACAACACCAGGACAGCCCAACCGAGAGATGAAAGGCAACAACAAACTATAGAAGGGCAAAAGAATAAGCTATTAAAAATAATAATAATTCTGCTGTTATGATTAAAATGAGGACGGTCGTAAAGAAATGGAGAATAGGTGGTGACCCTAACGTGAAGGCGTTTAAATTAATCAAAAATGAAATGAAAATATTGCATTCAAACCCGCAACCTTGTGCTGGAAACCCTAACATACAAAGCCTGTGGACATTTAAAACCATTGTGGTCTTCATTGCCAAGACGCTCAAATACAATAAAAGAGATAAATGAACGTGGGTTGAACCCAGGATCTTTACAGCTACATTGCGATGGGAGATAAACCCCCCCAAGTCATCTCGATATAGGAACTAGCTTGCACGAAGAACTCATCTCATTGTCAGAAACCGCCCAGTCCTGTACAGGGTCGCGGTGAGCCGGAGCCTATCCCGGCAGACACAGGGCGCAAGGCAGAGATATACCCATGATGAGACGTCAGTCCATCACCGGACACTGAGGACAATTAACCTATGCAACAGCATGTTTTTGGACTGTGGGAGGAAACCGGAGTGCCCGGCGAAAACCCGCGCGGACACGGGGAGAGAACATGCAAACTCCACACAAAAAGGCAACGGAGCCAAGATTCGAACCCTTGACCTTCTTGTTGTGAGGCGACAGCGCTACCCACTGGGCCACCGTGCCGCCCTGCACCAAGAACTCTCCCTTGCATTACTTGTGTCCCAAGATGATTCCACTGGCTTCGAACAACGTAAAGCGTAAAGCGATGCAATGCAATGCGGTCATGCAGCCGCTTTTCTCCTTACACTGAACCGGGCTCTGCTCCACACAGAGATCTCCCTCCCCCACCCCACACGCTCGTAATAAATTAACTTCAGTGAAAAATAAACAGGGCGGCACAGTGGCCCAGTGGGTAGCGCTGTCGCCTCACAGCAAGAAGGTCCCCGGTTCGAATCTCGGCTCGGGTGCCTTTGTGTGTGGAGTTTGCATGTTCTCCTCGTGTCCGCGTGGGTTTTCGCCGGGCACTCCGGTTTCCTCCCACAGACCAGAAAACATTCTGCTGCATAGGTTAATTGGCTTGCAGACTAAATTGCCCGTATTGCCCGCTGATGGACTGGCGTCCCATCTCGGATATATCCCTGCCTTGCGCCCTGTGTCTGCCGGGATAGTCTCCGGCTCACCCCGATCCTGTACATGACTAAGCGGTTTAAGACAATGAGATGAGATGAAAAATAAACAAAGGGGGAGTAAAACACTGGATTTGAATCCAGGCCCCTCACGGTGGTGAGCACACTCACCTCGGTGGGTCACAGAGCCACTCCGTCTGTGCTCGGCGCCTGGAACTCTCGACTCATGGAAGTCTCGTCGTCGTCAACTGCATGTAACGAGACTAAACGGGCTTTGAAACAAAATAAAACAACCACTCGTTTGAAGCTGGCTTTAAATCCGGCCCACACTGCAACGAGCCCCGCGGGGCCGCGTTTGTGGGAGACACCTCTGCTGATCATCTCATTGTTTACCTGGCGTCGCTGACGTGCAGACAGATTCCTCAGTAAGGCCAATGAAAGCACAGCAGAAAATGCCACGTGACCCCTTTATGGAAAGCACACCCGTGCTCATTGTCATTACAATTATTGCGACATTTGTTTAATTTTTAAATGTATGTGCAGCATGCAGTTCGACTGATTATATATAATATTTCTCAATGTTGTTTTCTCAATATAAACGCTGCAAAAAAAAAGGCAGCCCAGCCACGAACCGAACCTTACCGTTAATGTGGCAGCAGTGCTAACTGAATCAGCATCGCACCTTGTGACGTACGTTCAGAACAAGTTAATAGCCTACAAAACAAGTTGATACATCTGAACAGACATCTCTGCAGCAGCGCTGACAGTCCCACGTTTACGCATCCGTACGCGGCTGCAATATGCACGCCCTGAGCAGCGTAAAGCGGTTTGTCAAGTTGTCAAGGTAGGGATAAATCATAAAAAAAAAGAAACCTAATGCAACACACGGTTCTCTTGTATATCATTCCTGTACAGGAATACATTTCGATCGCTTTCAGTCCGCACGTTTGCACGTGCGGCAAGCAGAAGTCAAAATCCCCGACGCTGAAATGAAATGATTTGCATTCATGGCTGAGTAAACCTAACAACAGATTTAAAACCCGTCCATTAAAAATTCACCACCCCACCCCCCAGCACGATCGGCGCATTGGTTTTTTTGCTGACTCGACGTGACCACAGCTCCCTTAAGCCCCAGTCTCCGCGTGACACGCGAACCTAGCCAGCCGTCGAGGTCACATCATTAGTTGTCTTCTCTCTCAGGAGTTGAGGACAGATGCTTGATCAATCCTTAGAAGGCTTGCAGGCGACGCCTACTGATCCCCAGTGCCAAGCTCCAGGGTGTCTCAGGGATTATGGATTTCACTTTCTTTCTCGATGCATTTTGCCAAATTTGCATTTGTGTCTCTATCGTAAATATTGTGAATACAGCCACCGCACGTTGCTGCTGTTTATATTGAAAGCAGGTTTTCACGGCTCGAACGCGGGATGTGTTGTTCTTTGTGCAAGTTAGTGTTGTGAGTTTGTTCTCATCTCATTGTCAGAAACCGCTTAGTCCTGTACAGGGTCGCGCGGTGAGCCAGGGCATATCCCGGCAGACACAGGGCGCAAGGCAGGGATATACCCACGATGGGACGCCAGTCCATCTCGGGCACTACGGGCAATTAAGTCTGCACGCCAATTAACCCATGCAGCATGGGGGGGGGGGGTTGGATTGTGGGAGGAAACCAGAGTGCCCGGCGAAAACCCACGCGGATACGGGGAGAGCATGCTAACTCCACACAGAGAGGCACCCGAGCCGAGATTCCAACCCGGGACCTTCTTGCTGTGAGGCGACAGCGCTACCCACTTGGCCACCGTGCCGCCCATCCTTTATGGGTGCTCGGTCTATTTAGACTATAGAGATCTTAATTTTGAGTCTACGTACGTGCGTGCATGAAGCTGTGTGCAGAGGCTGATTTCTCACTTGATATTCTAAGTCGATGGTAAACTGTAATAGGCACACTGAATATGGTGTGCTGGACCCTTCACCAGCAGAGACCCAATTAAAATTACGCCCTTGCTGTAGCTTAGGGCTCGGAGCATCGTGCTACGAACCCACAACCTCAGTTTGTTTTAAAAAAAAGATTCCCAGTCTCGGTTAAAAGCAGTGGCCTCTGCTGGATTGACACAGTCTTCATGCAGCTATGCATTGTACCGGCCACCCCACTCATCCATCACTGCCTTTTACCTGTTTGATTGTAAGCGCGTTGCCGCGTTGATCAGGTGAAACGTTGATTGTGCTGTCTCCCATCTCGAGCTTGCAAGCTCACTGGGTACTTTCTGATGCAATAACAAACATCTATCTTGTGCTCAACGCCACCTGTAATAGACGCTCGCTAACAGGGCTTGCCTCCAGCGGTCTGCACATCTGTACAAATTGTCACACATCCGTTTCTACTTGCTTGGTCATCTGAGCTGTGATGCGATAGTGGATTACATTTTGTAAAAATTGTAACATAATTTGTAACGCAGAGCAAATTGCACGCCAGGCCATGAACAAGACACAGATAACGAGGAGCCAGGGAACTGTGGAGAGGAGAGAGGCAGCCTAGAGGTCAGCCGTTGCCAACCCGCCAGGCACTGTTTCCTATATATTGTGATGTTATCTGCCAATTGATCAGTCCACGTTATTTTTTAGTTGCGGAAGAAACCGACGCAGAACAGGAGAAGAGAACGCACAAACTGTAGACTAAATGGCGCCCGAGGCGGTAATCGAACCGTCTCTGCTTGGACTTTCCTTCATTGAGACGCACATTTTACCACTGTGACTCAAAGACAGGTGCCTTTCTGTGTGGAGTTTGCATGTTATCTCCCCGTGTACGCGTGGGCTTTCGCCGGGCACTCCAGTTTCCTCCCGCAATCCAAACAAAAACATGCTGCTACATAAGGTTAATTGACCTGCAGACTAAATTGCTCGCAGTGCCTGGTGATGGACTGTCGTCCCATCGTCGGTGTATCCCTGCCTTGCGCCCTGTGTCTGCCGGGATAGGCTCCGGATCACCGCCACCTTGTACGGGACTAAGCGGGTTCTGACAACGAGATGAGTGACTGAAAAACACAGGTAGGTTTGGGGACACAGGATACGCAGAGTGGAAATTTGGAAAAAAAAAACAAGGCGCAGGATTTGTCCAACAACAAAAATCAATTGAAGCGAGTACATTTTAATTAGTGGGTACATAAAATACCGCGTGGAAACTTGGGAGAAAACACGAACACAGTAGTGCAGCAAGAAAAACATGGATGCGAAAACGATTGGATGCACAGAAATCTAAATGTACAAACTTAAAATGGATGGAAAGTGGAAATAACATATAGCGTAGAGTTTTTACATTTGAAAGATGTCCTTCTTATTTCATCTCATCGTCAGAAACCGCTTAGTCCTGTACAGGGTCGCAGACACAGGACGCAAGACTGTGATACACCCACGATAGGACGCCAGTCCATCACAGGGCACTGCGGGCAATTTAGTCTGCAAGCCAATGAACCTATGCAGCAGCATGTTTGTTGGACTGCGGGAGGAAAACGGAGTGCCCGGCGACAACCCACGTGCAAACGCCACACAGGAAAGTACCCGAGCCGAGCTTCGAACCTGGAACATTCTTGCTGTGAGGCGACAGCGCTACGCACCGTGCCGTCCAAAGATGTTCTTACCTTTTCTCGACATAATGCCAGTGTGAAGACCTTCAAACACTGAATAGACACCTTTCACAAAGTGTCAAGTTTGAAAAAAGTAAAAAAAAATGATGCCTATGCTTTATTTGGTTATACGACTATGCATGCAAGTTTATAAATTTTTAGATTTAAAGAAAACGTGCGTTTCGATGATGCTAACTCAGTGACAGAACAGCTGATGATGCCTCCAAAGCGGGAGGCGGAACGTCGCGAAGGAGAGAGGAGGAGCGCTCGACACGGCTATCCGGACAAAAAATATATATACTTTGGTAAGCAATTATGATTCTACGAGCCGTGACAAACCTACATCAGGACACACCATGCGTTTCATTTATTTCTCGAATTATTAAACAAGGCAAACAATGGGGTAGCGGCTGTGGAACCGCCTGCGCTGTGCCAGTCTTAATAAGAGCTCGCTAACAGCACTCGTCCTTAACAGTCTATAACAAATACTCGACGAGGATCTTTGTGCTTGTGAAAATACGAGGATTCGTTCATTATCAGTCCCCGCTTAATCCTCTAAGGGGGGTTCTGGTGAAGCTACAGCCTATGCCGGCAGACAGAGGTGGCAAGGCAAGGCTATACCAGTAATTGGACGCCAGTCCATTGCAGGAAACCGGGCACAATTTAGTCAGCAGGCTAATTAACCGAGGCAGCAGCGTGTTTGTGAACTGTGAGTGGAAAACGGACTACCCTGAACCTAGTTATCTTGCTTCGAGGCGGCAGCGCTAGGACTACACGACCGTGCCACGCTGCGTGGGTGTTGAATTGCTGTGATGTCCAGTGCTGCGGGAAAGGTCGTGGCAAGGATTATTCAACGTTGCCTTGCCAGGCACGCTTAGGGTAGGCTTGCGGAAACCCAGTGTAGTTTCAGGCCGGGGGGGGTCCTGCACAGAGGGCATATTCTCTATCCGGCTGCCACAGCAGTGGTGTAGGGAATTCCAAAGGACCTGCATCTCTGCTTTATTGACCTCGTTAAGGCCTACGATACCATTAATAGGTCAGGGTTGTAGCTTGTTCTTTGTACAGTCAGGATTCCTGACTCTCTGCTCGCAATAATTTAGGACCTTCATAAGGGTGGGCAAGCCCGGGTAAAGCCATGTTGTGGTCGGGAATCAGAGCCATTCCCTGTTCACCTTGGGGTGCAACAGGGATGCCCTGCGGCCCCTACATTACTTAACATCTGTTTTTAACCACGTGGTTCGAGACGCTTTCCGTGGATGTTCCAGTGGAATTAATATCTGGTACAGGTACAATGGGAGGCAGATGGATGCCCGGGTGTGGTCAAGGGCTCTCCACTGACAAATCATGTTACGTTCGCCGACTATTTAGTGATTTGTGCTCACTCTGAGCAGGCGTTGGGGACTCTACTGTTGAACCTGGAGCGTGTCACAAAGAGGTGGGGATCTTACCATCAGCCCCAGTAAAACTAAGCAGGTGCTTGGTTCGGAGGGAGTATATGCGTTTCCATACCTTGGGAGTGTGCTCATGGCCGGTTCCAGTTTGGCAGCGGAGGTCTCGCTCCGTATGAATCGGGCGGCATTATCGTTTCATCGGCTGAATAACACTTTGTGAAAGCTGCCTAGCCTGTTAGTCCACACAAAACTTGGGGTTTTCTCAGCTCCAATCATACATCCTCTTCTCTATGCTTCCGAAACGTGGTCCTCCCTGGCGGAACATCTGCGCCGATTTTAAACTATCTGGCTGGCCTGCCCACGATCCATCCTGAGTTTGACCAGATTGGATTGTATGAGGATCTCATAGAATCTCGAAAGATCTGGACAGCATACCAACGGTGGGGTCCTCTGGCTGGCGAGGCTGCGGTGGCTGGGTTACGTAGTTCGCATTCTCAGCCACCGCATGCGCAAGCAGCTTTTGTTTGGCCGGAGAGAGAGGAATGAACGGGCACGGCACAGGATAGATGATGGGCTGATGTCGTACACGAGGGGCCTGGAGCTGAGTGGTACCAGCGGTGTCAAGATCGACCTCTGCGGAGAAGGATTGTGAAGGACGCCACGGAGAAGTTTGGAGCAGTCGCTCTCCAACAACACGGAGAGCGGAGGAGCGTGGCTCACAACAACGAGCAGAGCGCTGGACGGATAAAACAGAGCAAGTTGGAACAGTAGCGAGCGCGGGTGGTGCACCTGTTAGTCGTCTCAGCCAGGCAGCCCCGTAACACCTGGCTCTGTCCCGTGATCTCCCGTCGGCGAGCCTCCGACACTTCGCGTGGCCTCAAGGCGCAAGCTGGACAGGCAGAGGCGCCGTGTCGACGTCCCGGCCGCTCGGTGTCGAATGGCGGTGGTTGTCCTTGTGTGCGAGCGACATCTAGCGGCGGCGCAACGCGCTCTGATCCGGTCACCAACCCCCCCCCCGAACAGAAACCTCTTCGCACCTGAGCGCCTGCTGCTGGGGAGACCACAGGGGAGAGGGAGTCCCAGCTCGGGTGCCTATCTGTGTGAGAGATGTCATGCTCTCCACGTGTCCGCGTGGGTTGTCGCCGGGTTACTGCTGGTTCCTCCCACACTCCAAAGACACGCTGGTGTTGCTGCTGCCCCGGGTGAATTGGCCTGTTCACTAAATTGCCCCATTTGCCTCGCGATTGGCTGGCGTCCCATTATGAGCATAGCCCTGCCTTGAACCTTGTCTCTACTGAGAGAAGCCAGACCCTCCCCCACCTCCTCCCCCGCGACCTTCTACAAAATTAAGCAATTACTGATGATACTGGTGTTGCGCATGTAGAAATAATAATAATTACATTTATAGAGCACTTTTCACCCAAGGGTCACAAAGCGCTGCACAGAGCCGCGCAGAGCGCGCAGTGGTTACTGCATTGTGCTGTGAACCCGGCGACCTGAGTTCGATTTCTGGCCGCGACGAACATCGGTGGCAGTATGTCCTCTAGGTCAACTCGGCCTTAAGTGAAGACGCGGCAATGCGTGTACACAGCACAAGAAGTTCTCCTTACAACGTCGCCTCTCACTACGTCGTTTCCCCCGTAACGTCGCCGAGGATCAGGCGACGGATTGGATCGTGAGAGGGACAGGTGGAATATAGGAGAGCGAGGGTGAGATGCGAGAGAGAGAAATGGGGACATAGGAGGAGAGTGGATAGGATCCAGTGGACGGAGGAGAGGGGTACAGAGGGTAGACAGTACAAGAGAAAATTACAATTTTAAAATGTGTATCTTGTTTAATACACAACGGCATGCAAAGCAGAATTTGGCGAGCAGCATAACATTTAATCGTGGGCCATTTCCCCATAGTTTATTTAAACTCGTGTGAATGGTAGTGTGTCAGCCATGGTCTGCTTATGTGTGGTCTAACCGCACCACTGCGAGGCAACGACTCATTTTAAGTTATAACCCAGTCAGGGTGCTCACTTTTTATACAGTTCTCCGCGTAACTTCAGTTCTAAGCGGAAATTACCCAAAATTCCCAATCGCAACAATCACATTCAATGACTCAATTACCAGTACTTGAAACGTACATTGAACGGCGCGCAATAACGTCCCGACGCAATGTTAATCCGCCACACGTAAAAATCACGATTTGTTTGCATATTTATTTAAAAACTGCGCATGAAATAAACAGACATGGTTTTTTTTATTCGATTCCAGATGATTCCCCCCACTCTAGGACAAACGGAAGCAACGTAAATATTTGGACGTATTAAGGCAAATAAGTACACGTCACACACAGCACCTATGCATATTATATGAGCTTTTCCCTTTATTTCAGAACATTGATATATTATAATCTGCAATAGCTAACAGCCCAGGGAGTGAATTTAGTACAACATGGGGCATATATTGTTAATCGTAGAGAAACGCGAGGACTGAGGACTAGTGTTAGGTGGCCTCGGTTTTCAGAGCTAGCGATGTGGTGTTGGTCCTGAAGAAGTTCTGGCCACTAGACACGTTATTGATCGACGTGTTTAAGAGGAATGCAAAATTGTAAACCGGCTCAAGCTTTCATAATAACAACGATACAATGTATAACGCGCACAAATCCCACGCCTGGTCAAGGACGAGACGTGGAGAGGCCTCGATATCCACGCGAAATCAAAACGTTGACTGTCTTCCAAAACCGCCAGAGAATTTGCCACCGTACGGGAACACAGTGTAAAAGTTGGACGCAAAATGTTACGCGTGAACGAGAACGATACAAATAAACAAGAATTCTGAATGCGTTATTCTAAAAAAAAGATAAAAAGTGTACATAAAATCAACGACACACTTTGGCATTAAGAAAATGTACAAAAACCATGAAACGAAAATGTGTTAACGTGGCTTTAAAATGAGTTCATAAAATGTGTACAACGGACTCGTGATGCAGATGTAACGCGCACGTTTCCCCGGCTGCTTTGAAATCCAAGTGTGGTTTTTCAGGAGCTGAAGGTTTCCTGCCATAATGTGTGGCTCATGCTTGATGGAAGAAACACCCAACGTGCGGCGCAACTATTCAA
>JAZEWT010000029.1:3413782-3430224 GCA_036362905.1 Mordacia mordax
CCGTGACCCTATATAGGATTAAGCGGTTTCAGACAATGAGATGAGATGAGCTTTGCCTTGGTACGAATGGTGTCGGAGCAATGTGCCATTTGGTTAGCTCAAACGTTTGTTGTATCTAGACACACTATCGCGCGCTGCTCCCAGACTCTGGGATTGCACTTCCATGGGGAATTCCGTCAGCTCAGTCCCTGTGCATCTTCAAATCCCGTCTCAAGACTGACTTGTCCTGTAAGGCCTTGAAGTCCTTTCGCTAGAACTGTTGATGCTGCTCGCTGCTGTGTGCTTGGATGATGGCGAGCTGTTGACCGGCGTATGCTCAGGAACACTTGTCGCTTCCTTTATTTCACCATTATTTCATTTGTTATTTTACGTCCTGCATTGATTTAGAGTCGTTATTTTACTTGCATTTACCCACTCTGCTGTTGGCATGCCGTTCTCTCCACAGCTCTGTGCAGCGCCTTGTGACCCTCGGATGCAAAGCGCTCTCGAAATGCGATTATTATTATTATTAAATTACTCTACACAGGGGCGACTTGTCTTATCGTGACGATTGACTCGTAGCTCCCATTCCCACCTGCTGTACCGCGCTGATTGCTTAGACCACTCTCTTGCAGGTACGCAACACCGCACCGTACCGGCTTACTTTCACCTCTGGCTACAATAACGAAGTTAAGAGCGCTGCCCTGGATTCATTGTCACACCACGATTGACGGGAAGGGCCTCCGTTAGGCGGAGCTGCAGGCAGCCCCGGTAGAGGACATTTGCCCGACTCTGTCTACTCTGCTCTTAGAAAAAAGCGAGTGGGACTACCCACACACAATCTACCCCACTGACGGCACATCTGTGCCGTGGCGCATCGCAGCACTGCCGGGTGGACACTGGCGGTGAGAATTTCAGACTCTTGCACCGTTAACTGCCTCGCCTGGAGGTCAAACCGAGCTGAGTTCTGCAGTGCACGTCCAGTGTGCCGAACATTACAACCTGGCAGCGACTGTAGAGCAGGGGGGGCGGGGGTTCCCAACCTTTTTGCACCTGGAGGTCCACTTGGCCCACTGGGGGGCGCCAGGGGCCGTCTGGATGGTCGTAGAGAATTGAGGAATGGCGGTTGTGGGGAACCGAGCATTTTGTGTCCGAGAGACACAGAGCCGCGTCACGCAACCTCAGGACTTCCCGTATTACGAGGGCACTTCTGAGAAGAAGCTTGCACGCATTATCAACACACAACCGAGATTGATACCACCGCCCATTAACAATCGATACGCCCCGTCATTTAATTTTTAATGGATGTGCTGCATGTGCATTAGCGCGTGGGCGCTTGAATTAACCTACAGTACGTATGGATATAAACCCCGTGCCAAGGTCTCAGTCTTGCAATAGTGCACACTTTAATACTACTAATAATATGTCGTATCGCTCGTATGTATAGGAAGCCTCTTTGCTGTGCGGCTAAGAACTACTCTACCAAACCGCGGACAAGCAGTGGCTGACATCCTTCTAAAGTCATATATAATGGAGCAAGCTTCTACCGAGGATAATTGTCCTGCTGAGTAAATTGCCCCCAACACGTGCCCTCCGATGTACTGGCGTCACATCCTGGGTATATCCTGCCTTACTTCCTGCGTCTGCCGGGATAGGCTCCGCCCTCCTGCGATGATGTACAAGATTAAGCGGGTACTGATAACTGATATCAAGGAGTAAGCGTTTTCATGAATGTTGGCACTGAGAGTATCGGCTTGAAATCCTTAATTAGCGCAAATGTCATCTCCACGCATTAATTACTCGACAACACCTTTACATGAACACTTTTCATCCTCGTACCATAGATCCTCTAAAAGCACTCTTCCGCTTTAATCACGAAGTCAGAAGACCGCGTTGCAAGCCTGGGATGGCCATCCTGCTGGTCTTCATAACTAACGGTTAGTGACCATGACAGACACGGTCGATAATTCGTGACCTTTCGCAGCGACTCTCGCGGAATCCCACCCGTTTTCTCAACGTCCCACCGAACCGTCCTCTTCCCCTTACAAATTCATTTTTACCAGTACGCCCACACCAAAAGCCACAAGTGTCCCTTTCCGATAGCCCCCATGCTGCACGTTAAAATACCGGCGTGAGTGTAAATATTTGTATGATGACTCCCATCCAGACCGACAGATACATTTATTCGGACACCCGGCGGTCACAACAGCCGGTTGTGCCAGCTTGCTTTACGATAATCTGCTCAGAGCGATAAGCAGCCGAGTACTGCAGCGACAATGCTGAGCCCGAGCAGGAAAAGGGCCGTTCGTTTGGAGCCATTCTCCCCGCCGTGATTCCCCGAATCACTGCAGCTGGAGCTGTCCTTGCTCCGTGTTAGCTTCAATGGGGTCGGCACGGTGGCCCAGTGGGTAGCGCTGTCGCTTCACAGCAAGAAGTGCCCGGGTTCGAATCTCGGCTCGGGTTCGAATCTCGGCTCGGGTGCCTTTCTGTGTGGAGTTTGCATGTTCTCTCCCCGTGTCCACGTGGGTTTTCGCCGGGCACTCCCTTTTCCTCCCACAGTCCAAAAAAATATGCTGCTGCATAGGTTAATTAATTGGCTTGCAGACTAAATTGCCCACAGTGCCCGGTGATGGACTGGCGCCCCATCGTGGGTATACAACTGCCTTGCGCCTGGATAGGTTCCGGCTCACCGCGACCCTGTACAGGATTAAGCGGTTGCTGACAATGAGATGGGATGAGCGTAAGCTAGGATGCTTAAAAGCTAGGCATACCTTGTGTTCTCGTTATGTCTTTATGCCACTACAATGTTCCGCAAATACTGAGTGAGAAATTAAGTCCTGGGCCCATCAGTGAATTATACATTCACAGGAAAGCAAGTGCCTCGAGTCATCAGATTTTACCGGAACGTCAAGAGCACGTGGCGCAAACACCCGATAACGACGATCCCGAGCTTTGTCCATCCGCGAGGCTCATTTCGCACGCGCATCCACCGCTCAAACTGCGGCAAACTTGGCAGCGGCTACGTGCTGCAGGAACTCGACATTAATCGTCTCCGGCAACAGCGTGCGACTACATGGGCGGTCACCCAAGCACAGACCGCAGGACACATAACGACTGGATGGCCAATTCACTAATACAAGAGGGACGACATCAATGTACACAAAGTACTATTTAGGTACTGCGCAGCGCCTAAGAAAACAACCACACGAAAGAAGTTACTCGAGTATCACACTGCCGGTTTAAAGTAAACAATGTGGCTCAGCATACCGCGTTTAATAATAATTGCACTTCGAGAGCGCTTTTCACCCGAGGGTCACAAAGCTATGCAAGCGAATCACATATCGTCATTTGCAAGTGAAAACACTGACCTGCTGGTGTATTTTATCTGCTAGAGAATGCGTTATCTCGTCGGACCTCTCGGCTGTGGCAATCCCAATTTTATTGTGGCCTCTGGATTTGCAAGCCGACATTGTATCAGCAAGGGAGCAGTGCTACAATGTGCTGATGTGCTCTAATAAATCACATCAGCATAAAAGAGACACATTGATTCACGGCCGCGGAGATTCAAAGTCAACATGGTCATGCCATGGAGGAGTGGCCAAATAGCAGTGTGTACGCATTTGTGTACGCGTTCCATTATGCAATCTCACTCGAAACACTTTTTGCTGAGATACGTATCTGTCAACAAATAACGGCTGTATGTCAATGTATGTTAATGTATGTTAATGGATGGATAAGGCAGGACTAAGATTTTACAGTAATCTAACAGACAACATGAAAATGGATTGAGTTTAGAGGCATTTTGTTAGGAGTATGAAGTTGCTTCTAAAAGATGCTCTTTCCCGATAGCCGTGTAGAGGCATAAATCGAGCCGTGAAAACCTACATCTGTAACAATTATTTTCGAAAAATGTCTAAATAAGTATTTTCCCATATAAACCTCACTCGGACCCACGTAAGTCACACTTAACTATACAATGCAGATATTCCAGACCAATCCATTTATCCCGTTTGTTATTAAGGTAAAAGGATCTGAGCAACACGATTATAGTTATTAATGATAGTGCATTGCAAAGGTGGTCTCTCACAGGAGCAGCAACCAACTGCAGCAAAAAGTCATCCATTCATAACATGTAGTCTATGATATATTCATCTCATCTCATTGTCAGAAACCGCTTAGTCCTGTACAGGGTCGCGGTGAGCCGGAGCCTATCCCGGCAGACACAGGGCGCAAGGCAGGGATATACCCACGATGGGACGCCAGTCCATCACCGGGCACTGCGAGCAATTTTGTCTGCAAGCCAATTAACCTATGCAGCAGCATGTTTTTTGGACTGTGGGAGGAAACCGGAGCTCCCGGCGAAAACCCACGCAGACACGGGGAGAACATGCAAACTCCACACAGAAAGGCACCCGAGCCGAGACTCGAACCCGGGACCTTCTTGCTGTGAGGCGACAGCGCTACCCACTGAGCCACCGTGCCGCCCTTGTTAATTATCGAAAACATAACATTGGCTACGCTCGTAAAGACTTCACACAATGTTTAGTTCATATTTTGTGACAGGGTTTATTTTTCAGTTAATGCAAGTACTGTTCAGTACACAGGGCGTTCAGGCAGTAAAACATAATTCAACAGAGTAAAAATGACAAGAACCAATTAGTGTTTCGACGTAGTGGAAACTGTCCACATCTGCTATGAGATGCAAGATTCCAGGAAAGGGTTAAATCTTAAGCTAGGCAGACAGTCAGCGACAGGGTTTACCCCAACGACACTTGAAAATGGCTTTTAGAATGTTCATTCTTCGTTATTAAAAAAATGTTGTCAATTGCAGTTAACCAATCAAGGCTTAACGTTAAATAAAAACACAAATTGACAACGCATACCATGCTTTGTATCCAATGTAAGTTTTATAATGATAAACAATACATTTTTGCTGATTGAGTCAAGGGGAATATCTAAATTATAGAAGCTATCATGAGACTTCTAACGTTATTTATGTATGCTTTGAACGTTATGCATTTATAATATTCCATCGTTTCCCTACCACAATAAAGCTGTTTTGACATTGCAGACAATCTGGCATTTTTTTAAAGCAATGTGCATGTAATGTAAACAACATTAACTACTGTAAATGCAATGGAAATACAAGTACGGGCTCAAACGTTTGGACGGAAACCTAAAACGATAACATTACGACATGCACACCATCAATCATATGGAAAGTGCTCAGATTGGAAACAATTTGATTTTACCATAGCCACTGAGATTTACTGTGCAAGATTTAAATTTTAAGCAGAACATATCTTGAGATTCAGTGATTAAAGAATGCGTACTGTAACATGATGACGTTCAAATGCCAGTGGAAATATAATTCCGTACAAACAGGTGATGACCATGGTGCGTGCTTTGCTGTTGTTTTAAAAATTGCCCAGTTCCCAGACAACAACCAACGTCTTCAGCCAATTAATTGTGCAATTAGTTTTATATGCGTATGACAAAAACACCACACATTGCAAAAACAATCGGCCAATGCGTTTCATGATCAACCATGATCGATCAATCCACTGCTGGATGATGGCCTGCCCAAGCGGCCCTCATCTCTCACAATGCCGCGAGGTAATAATCAGCCTAACCCCAGTGCTTCATTAGCTGAAGATTACTTTAGTGTGAGATATATTACTGGCAACAGATTAGCTCAATCGGATTGGTAGATTTTCCATGATGCTTTTGCTGGTGCTGCTGTTGCTAGAGTGACAAATCACGTGTGAAGCACAAACAGTGATTGCAGAATTTAATATTAAGATAAAGTCTCGTGGTCTCACTCCTGAAATTCAGACACGTGCAATATCAATGACGTAATGACTCCCGGTGGAAAAATGACAATTGCCATTTTACTAAATATTTAATTAACAATTATGGGTGGATTTTTACAGCGGATATATTTTGTTAATCTAACACCAAATGCCATAATACCTTTCGTCATGGACCGTTCCTGTAACACGGTGGAGGGGCTTGGTGTTACAATGAACCCCAGAGCTACGTCACCTGAAGTAATACTATTTGCATTTCTAATGTGCCTTTCACCCGAGGGTAACAAAGCGCTCCAGAGAATGGATGTCAATAACAACAACAAACGTAATCATTCTAAATCAATGAAGAACGTCGAATAACAAATAAAACAATTGTTAAAACAAATAAAGAAGTGTTCCTCAGCAGGCACAGGTCTACCACTCCTGTTGATGGTTTCCCTTGATGAACAGGTCTGAAACCTAGTACCCCTGCTAGCATCTCCGTTGGTGAACAGATCTTGGGGGGGGGTAGGGGGGGAGGAAGTGCCAGACAAATAAAAATATAAAGACCCTCCGACGAAAGTAGGTTGGCATCGTAAAGGGCATCCTTCCTGATGCCAACCTCCAATATCCCCACCATTGGGGGGGGGGGGCAACCGGCCAGCGTAAGTAAACCCAGATATCGGTCGTGAGACAAACTCAAATATGAGACAAAGCACTACTTGGAACACCATCGGTAATAAACACAAGGCATCAGGGCCTAGCGTAACTCTGAAACATCATCATTTTCCTTTGGTGACGAGCGGTGCTGAGTGAACACGGGGAGAAGGGGACTGCAGTCGCTTAACACACTCTGAGCAGATACCGCACGCAAGAGGACCTTTCTCATAGTGGCTGAACTGAATCACGGGCGTGAACACAATCACTGCCTTAAGTCCGCAAGTTACGAAATCACAAAGCAGCAACACAACGTAAAAGTTGACTCAAGTACAACGCAGCGTGTGATGTTGCAGATTAGAACAACGGACAATGCACCTTGAGAAAAAATATTCCAGTCTGGCACTCGAAAAGCGCCTGGGTTTCCGATGTTATAATATAACGAGGAAGATGGCTATCAACGTTTTGTTTTAGTTCACTGATGTACAACGTAAGTGTATCGTCAGCTTAAGCATACTCGTAGTTTAAATGCTAGCTATGCAAAGTATTTATCGTTTAATTCAAAATCATTTACCTCAAAGTAAGTGAGGGAAAGATAATGCTAACATCAGAAAAAATAGATAAGACTATGACAATAAAAATTAATGAGGAGTTTTTCATATCATTGTGCCATATGAACTGCATGTTTTATGCCAAGGTAGAAGCAAGTTATATGGAAACTCAGCCAAGGATAGGCACTCCTCTAATATTCATGGCACACAGAGACAGCATGTTCAAGCAAGTAAATATTGCTGACAAATAACGCTTGAAGGAACAAAAGCTGAAAAGGAATATTAATCTCAGGAAAAAGGAGACTTTAGTTAGTGATCAGCGTAAGATTCTTTAAACTTAAAACTTGTGTGAGTTTTTAAATATAACCTGCTGCACATTCCTCTCTATTTTTATTCAATCAGCAGTAACATTACGTGCGCATCGAAGCAAGGAGTACAAAGCACATGCGTAATTTGTAATTTAAAAAAAACGATTCCCAAAAATAAAATATGGCAGCACCCAGAGGGCGAGATTCACGTCTTGATGAACCACACCGGTTTATTGGTTTCACCAAACCGTTGGAAACCGGCAACGTCGTCGGCACATCGCTGCGCCAAACAAAAACCGCACGCCAGCGAAGCACCTGCCACCGCGTTAACGTCAGCTCCAACCGCGTTCCGGATCTAAAGGAAGTCGCGCGGGAATACCCGCGGTCACAGCTTGGACGCGTGCATCGACCGGATGCCCATCATGTCCCGCCAGTGCTGCCAGCGCTCTGCCGCGCGCTGCCCGCAGGACTTGCCGAGGAGCAGGCGGGCGGCCGCACGCTTCACCTTGGCGTCGTTGCGCTCCAGGTAGGCGTGCGCGTCGCGCTGCAGCCGGTCGAGGCGCTCGGCGCGGCGCTCGTCCAGGGCCACGTCCTCCCGCACCAGCGGGTTGAAGCGGAAGTAGGTGTCCGCGGGCAGCAGGCCATCCAGCAGCGTGTGAACCTCTGGCGGCACAGAGAGCGGGGTTCGCCTGCAGATGGTCGGGAGTGCCGCAGAGGTCGCGTCTACTGGCAGAGTGCCCGCCCTGCGGGTGCCTTTATCCCGACATCACGATAACGTGATGTCGGGATAAAGGCTGAAGAGTGGCTTAAGAGGGCCGATGGTGCTGGCGCAGAAGCGCGGCTCGAAAGCCGAAAGGGTTGGACATTTCAGGAGAGTGAAGCATATGTGGGAAATAAAGCTAAGTTGAAACACGAACTCTGATGATTTCACTCGCCAATGATTTGAGCTAAGGCGAGAAATAAAGGTCAGGTGGCTGCGTGCATTGTGTCATGGTTGGGTGATCACTGCACCAGAAGGTAGTTGTAAATTCATCTGCTATTCCAGGGAGGGGGTGATTATCTGAGTTGCACCAAGAGTAGGATTTGAACTCGAAACGTAGCGCTGTACGTCAAGTGCTGCACCACGGTACCACCTGATCAGATGAAATGTCATTAATGTTGGTTTTCGTGGCTCGATGCACAAAAACTGATCTCGAGGAGACGTTTCAGCTTCCGCGTCGGAGGCATCGTCAGGCTATGAAAGGCCTCGCTGCAAGCTGTCGGTACGTCTGTAGTACACGAGTGTGTGCTCGTGATGTGGGTGTCTGCAGCTTAAAGAGTGACATGTTAATAGGAAACTATAAACGCTCTTTTGTCGCACAAGCAACGCCACAAATCGATTGAATCCGAGCGCCAAATATTGGGGCGCAACCTGCTAGCCTTGGGGCCTAATGCACCAACGCCCTGGCTGCTGACAAAGCACATTTGGAATCCACACAAATGCCGGTTTACAAGAAAAAAAAAACCCCCCACCGTATCATGCAGATTGCCAACACACACGTGAGCGATACATGTGCTTTCGTACCCAACATCAATGGAACAGAAACTAGCAATGAAATTGCTTTGCTTCTCCACACCACGAAGCACAACACTCATTTGCGGTTTCAGTTTCCTGGATTGTTGTCAGTCTATCGGGTTTTAAGTTTGCAGTCTCAATGCTGCATGCTGGCGCATCGGCGTTTTTAAATGTTCGCACTGGGTGCGTGCCGTCTCCCACGAAGGAAATGTATTTTCAACGACAAAAATAGCAAACGTGCGAATTGCATCAAAAGATCTGCAGCACAACCTCTCACACCATCGTGATTACTGTGAAATATGTTGGTAATGAAGGTAATAATGCTGTTTGAGATGTGTATCTTCTCAAAAGATAATCCAGAACAAC
Source organism: Mordacia mordax (assembly GCA_036362905.1). Classification (NCBI taxonomy): domain Eukaryota; kingdom Metazoa; phylum Chordata; class Hyperoartia; order Petromyzontiformes; family Petromyzontidae; genus Mordacia; species Mordacia mordax. Next base: position 3,422,988 of record JAZEWT010000029.1, read on the forward strand.
ATTAACAAAACGTAAATTGTTTCAGCAAATCTAATTTGCTCCATACCACTTCCCAGTCTGGTGGCATGCATAGAATTGTGTACTGAAGCAGAACAAAAGTACGAACCAAGGTTCACGTTAATGTATGTTTGAAAATATATATGGTCCGGCACAAAGCAGTACAATTTCTGCCTCAGCCACCTTTCTGTGCAATGCTCCGTGTTATGCATGGGTTTCCTCCGGATTCTCCGATAACCTTCCGTAACTAAAAATGCACTCATCAATTAGTCGATAACAAAATAACGTATATGATGCAGAATCTGGAAAAATCTGGCTCTGGCTAACGACGTGAATACCTTTGCCCCCGCCTCTCTGTGCTTTCCTCATGCCGTTTGAGTCATTCTCTCTTCCAACGGATACCTTCGACACTAAAACGAACACTGTGCCACGCGTTAGAAATCGTAACGTTATAAACCAGAAGCGCGGCGCAACTCATTTGTCATGAGGGTGAGTTCCACGTAAGGGGCCAAAGGGCCATAAACTGGTCACGAATTCTGCTTCCTCCCACATCCTCCCTCCCCTTGCAGGTACAAAGAACACTTACAGTAGACTACAGCAGTATAGGCCTCCGTCAACGTTTTTACAATGGCCAAAAAAACAATCGAATAACTTCATTGATTTACAAAAAAAAATTACAAGCCGGACGCAATTTATTGCCGGGCCAAAGCTCGCTCATGGGTCTAAAGTTGTGCACCCTTGTTAGAAACACAAAAATGAAACCATCCGGCTGGGCAGTGCCTGACCCCAGGCTTATGCTAGGGCTGCACCGCGCTCTCACCCTCCGTGTCCGTGGCGCTGGTGATCACGTTGTTCAGCTTGGTGCGCAGGCTGGTGGAGGAGACGTTACTGGAGCCGGTGAGCTCGTACCGGCCGGTACCCAGCGAAACCACGCACTGCACGGGTGTGCTCGGCCACAGCAGCCGGGACTCGTACAAGGCCAGGCCGCACGGGTTATTCACCGTCAGGGCGCCGTCCTGCTCCGACAACGGTAAACGGCGTTTAGCGGACTGGTCGCCGCGTCCGCGAACGGCGCAGCACGGTGGCGCAGCGAGTGGCGCTGCCGCCACACAGCAAGAATGTCTTGGGTAAGATTCGCGGCTTGGGTGCCTTTCTGTACGGAGTTCGGACCACCTCACTATGTCCCCGTGGGTTTTTGCCGGGTACTCTGGTTTCCATCTCTCGGTTTAAAGACATACTGCTACCTGTTTTAATTGGCCTGCTGCCGAAATTCTCCCCATTGCCTTGCGTTGGACTGGCGTCCCATCACACGTACAGCCGTACATTGCACCCTGTGCCTGCTGGGATAAGCTCCGACTCACTCTGACCCTCTACAGTGTTAAGCGGAGACTGATAACGAGTGAATATTACTGTGAACAGAACTCATGTTGAGGGCTCGGCCAACCAGACTGTTTCATATCATCTACACTCTGCTCAAAAACTAAAAAGGAGATGAAAACACTTCTATTTCTGTGTCGTCTCTCACGCTGTTTCACTTTGGAATTCCATTACCTCTTGGTGCGGGAAAACTGTTAAATACTGCAGACGTTAATACGCTTACGATACATGCATCCAATTCTACGAGAATATATAACTTCCAATTCACATACGTTGATGCCACTGAAGCCCTTACACCATTATAAATGAAATTCACCACAATGGATACAAATGATTATCACACTTAATCACGAACATTTATTCAAGATTTCCTAAGAGCAGACAATGTGGGTGTGGTGTCAACAGTTGCAGAATCTGGCAAGCGGAAGTGAGCGATGGAATCATGTGCTGTTATCTAAGATAGTAGCAATATTACCACAATATTCTGGATGTATGTGTATGCTCAATGTATTGCACTCAGTGAAGTAAATTTAATTTGACAACATGACTATTGTGCTTTTTGGTGATATCCAAACAAGCTAAATGCGCGAGTGCTATTGCACATCCTCGCACGCTGATAAGAGGAACACCAAACGATCAAGGTCAAATCAATAACGGCACTGATGACCCAGGTATACGTCATAGAAAACCATTTCTGGCGTGACCCATATTGTAAACAAATAGAGTAACGGCAATCAACATGCCACCAACTTTATATACGTCAAAGTATTACAAAAGCGCTGCATTCTCCCCATGAACGTCAGCTCCATGATGACAAATCCTCTAATTCTGAAGCTGCCTTACAATAATTTTGAATTGTTTTTGTAGACACGATGTACAATTACAAATCAATGCATCCGCCCAAAGCACTAATTAACTTGATGACTTAAGGCCATCAATTTGTGCAGTCGTTTGCATACTCATCAACCAAAACTACAGAGGAATTATAATGCCTTGAAACTTCAAGCCTAATGGCCTGATAAAAAAAATCAACCCCAATTTCAATCCGTTTCTAGTGTCTCGCAGTGCAACAGCCCTCCATCCTGCTCACCAGGAGGCTAAGTAGATTGTGACACATGAACGTGGCTGCCTATAGTTAGGCAGTCACGTTTTGCCTATTTTAAGCAGTTAATATTACAAAAGGGGCGGCACGATGGCCCAGTGGTTAGCGCTGTCGCCTCACAGCAAGAAGGTCTCAGGTTCGAATCTCGGCTCGGGTGCCTTTCTGTGTGGAGTTTCCATGTTCTCCCCGTGTCCGCGTGGGTTTTTGCCGGGCATTCCGGTTTCTTCCCACAGTCAAAAAAAACAAGCTGCTGCATAGGTTTATTGGCTCGCAGACTAATTTGCCCGCAGTGCCCGGTGATGGACTGGCGTCCTATCGTGGGTATATCCCTGCCTTGCATCCTGTGTCTGCCGGGATAGGCTCCGGCTCACCGCGACCCTGTACAGGACTAAGCGGTTTCTGACAATGAGATGAGATGACACTCTACCTGGATCAACATAAGACAAATTAAGTCACAAGGAAATGAAAGAATGAGCTCGTGTGTTTGACAACACTTTAATTCAACCAATGTCTTCGTTCCTATGGTTTGGTGACAGATCTCACCAGCCTCAGTCAGAGCGTGCCTGCAGTTATGCCTCCAACGTGGAGATGAAACGTCATGACGGAGACAGAAGGAGCATTTGACAAGGCTATCGCAAAAGAACAGCTTCGAAAAGCAATCAATCAATCCAGAGCTGTAAAAAAAATCCCACTAAATATTTATTGATGAACATTGGTCCAAGCTGTATTCTTCCTCGTGGCCATGTGGATTTTTGCTGGGTATTCCGGTTTCCCCCCCACCGTCCAAAGACACGCTGCTGCCTCGGTTAACTGGCCTGCTGAGTAAGTTGCCCCAAAAAAGTGCCCCGCCAGGATAGACTCCAGCCCGCGGGTGGTGGTGCTGATCTTAACATTGTCCCAAGGTGATTAAATTACATGATGCAGTAAGTAAATAATTATCTGTGGCATAGAAACCGAGTGGAAATAACAGCTGTATGACTGCCATTAAATGTAATTTGGGAATGGATTTTTAAACAGAGTGCAAGAAAGACTATTCGGAGTGCATATTCAGCGAAAGCCTTCTCCTGTCATTGTCTACTCAATAAATAACTGGGCTGTACAGAAACACGTTGTGTAATGCTTGGGCATTAAGTCATGAATCAACGCAGTAATGCCCAACAAAAATTAGGTTATCAAAAAATAAAAGGAAACAGGTTACTGTGGAAAGTACTAGACACGTTCACGCAAGATGCAGCTCTACATTAAAATGTTTATGGTTGCAACAAATATACTACTTAGCTCAGACACCGCATCGAACCACGCTTTGTCCTATCTGGTACAATGTGTCTTTAGTGGAACACAAAAATAGGGTCACACCGGTGTCATAAACACTTATTCTGAAATACATTATTTAAAGGGAAAAGATTTAGCATTTGCTTCTAAATGGCCAAATCTCTTGTGCAAACTCTGCTGCTGTTGTGCTCACCACTGGCAACCTAAGAGCTGGCTCATGTTGTGCCAGGCACTGACAAAAGCGCCTGTCTCCGAGCTTTCATTAGAATGCTGAAAACGTTCCTATTTGCCAGTGCAAGTAGTGAATGGCTAGCTAGCACATAATATAAAAAAAAATTCACCGCTATCATTAGTATGCCAAGTATTGCCTTGAGGATGTTAGTTCCAAGCGAGAGAGAGAGAGGACGAGGACATCGGTGACTGGGGGAGGCCTTAACACCGCAATGAATTGACAGGACTGATGAAGGAAATCCTAATCAGCACAGGGGTAGTACAAGTAGTGTACAAAGCAAACAAGGTGCCTGGTTAAATATTCCCGGCACGCAATCCCTCACCCCGGATGAATAGCATGTACAAGTGTTTTTTTTGTACGTGCATATAGGCTCCAGAGTCACACTTGGTTGACAGAGTGATAGCTATACCAGACTAAGACCGTCAACACATTCTGGCAAGCGTGACTAATGTCACTTCGACGCACATGGCTGGAGGTCAGGAATATAAATTGAGCAGCAATGACCTCTAACCCAAAAGTGAAAAACATCAATTTTGGTCAGCTGCTGCGTCAACACTATAATCCTTTGGCAAGCCAGCTTGTTTCAACTGTAATATCTATCCTTCTTCATGTTTCAGATTCCGGTGAGCAGGTGTCATAAAAGGAATTACACCGCGCAATCCCTATGTTGATTTAGAAAACAAATGCTAAACAAGGTGATGTTTTTCATTCAATTAAAATTGACAAGTTGATTTTCTAAGCTGTAGTAAAGATTTTAATTACAGGTTTCCAGACAATCCTACCTCATACTAACAACCAATATTCTCCTAAATGGCTAGCCAAACTGCATTTATCCCTTTGTGTTGAGAAATGAAAAAACAACGAGGGCCTGGTCCAGCCAAGACCACACCTGGCAACCTTCATTTGCCCACCATTGATGGCCACTCACCGTGCCAGGCACTCATTTAGAGCTGAGTCGGCCTAGAGGAGGCCAAGAACCAGTTTGGATATTCACCACTGATGTAATCATTTAGGTTTTCACGGCTCGATGCATGATGATTGCTTCGAAAAGCTGCTCTCTCGCGACAGAAGGCTGCTCTCTCGCGATGGAGGGTTAGGGAGCGATCGACGCGGCTGTCCCGAGAGAGCAGCTTTTCGAAGCAATCATCATTCATCACTGATGCTGGTCATTGGAATCAGGCGGCGGTTCGACAGTGGCGCGCGGTGAGTAGCGCTGCCGCCTCACAACAAGAAGGCCCAGAGTTCGATTTCTGGCTTGGATGCATTTCTGTGTGGAGACTCCCTGTCTGTTCTCCCCATGTTTGAGTGGGATTTTGGTTTCATCCAACAGTCAAAACACATCATTAATAATAATAATAATTGCACTTCTAGAGCGCTTTTCACCCGAGGGTAGCAAAGCGCTGCACAGGCAACGAGTCACCATCCTAGCATGACAAGTGAGCTGCATCAATAGTCCTAGCCAGCAGACTTGATAGCCTTACAGAACACATGAGTCTTGAGACGAGCTTTGAAAATCCCCAGACTCAGCTGATCGAATCTCCAATGGAGGGCATTCCAGAGTCTGGGAGCAGCGCGCCAGCAGGCTCTGTCACCCATCAAATGCTAATCACTTAGCAGACATCCTTATCCAGCGAAACATACAAAATCACAAACGTCAACAATTCAAACCTAACGCTGCCGAGGATAATTGAACTGCTGACTAAAGAGCTCCTAGTGTCCTGTGATGGAACTGGCATTTGATCCTGGGTAGAGCACTACGATGGAACTGGCATTTCATCCTGAGTAGAGCACTACGATGGAACTGGCATTTCATCCTGGGTAGAGCACTGCCAAATTGAATCTGCCACAACATTCTGTTCACGAAGGCACACCCTAGCAGGACTGCTAGATTCCAGGAGAGATAGTTCTTGGCTTCATTGGAACAATGTTACATTAAATCATTTCCCAATATATGTATTATTAACACTGATAATTTTGCGTTTTAAATTTATAGTTCAAAGTCTGATCATATTTTGCATGTTCTACAGCGATGTACATATATAAAAAAAAAATCCACGTTTATTTTTTGTTGCTGATTCTCCATTATGTCACTGTTGCTGGCGTGCCGTTCTCTCCGTAGCTCTGTGCAGCGCTTTGTGACCCTCGGGTGAAAAGCGCTATATAAATGCAATAATTATGATCATTGACGTCACGATCCACGCGGGATTTGTTGGCGGCACGTGCGCGCGACGCGACGGCAGGGTCACCACCTGGTGCAGGTAATCGTCGAGCTTGTACTCCTGGAAGTATCCCGGCGCAGCAGAGGAGGCTCGGATGGCCTCCCACAGCTGGTAGCTGCAGGACCCTGGGTAGTGCGAGTGAGTGCCAACGCGGTGGTTGTAGTTCCTGAAAACGAAGGGCTTGGGCGCCGAACCGACGTTCACGACCGTGCTCACGGCGACCACCTGTTACGAGCGACACGGGAATGTGGGGTCACGGGTCAACAAGTGCACGCTTTATCGGCTAGACGGGGCTACATGGGGCTACATGGTGGCGTTGTGAGCTATGCTGCCACCTCAAAGGAAGAAGGAGCTGGGTTTGATCGCCAGGTCGGGTAACTTTCTGCGTGGAGTTTACATGTTCTCTCCTTGTACACATAAGTCTTTGACTAATACTCCACTTTCCTCCCAAAGTACAAAGGCAAACTGCTTGGGTTAATTGCCTGACTGAATTGTCCCCGGTGCCCTGATATGTTGTAACTGGCTTACCCCTCCCTGCTGGATAACTGTTAAAAAGAGATATGGTTCCTTCCAGCTTAAATAAAAACTGACTGGCTTTGATATAGATTTCTACAGATTCATATATAATGGAACGAGTGTATTTATGGGTGCGTGTGTATGTCTGCAATCAAAGTACCGGGGTTCAGATACTTTCTTCAGTGCACATCTTATCTGCACAACACCAAGGCTTATATAACTTATTCCAGCGTTACTTCCCACTTACTGATTACGCTTCTAAAGCATTAACACTACTGCGTCATTTACACCGTTTCAGCTATAAAATCCCACTTTTACACCAGGATCATCGACCCTCTTAATCACTTTTCCACCTTTATCTCGGAGGAAATTCAGGTCGCAGAAAATGTCATTTACAAAGGACGTCAAGAGAACGTGTTACATGCTTGAAACACGATTGGCAATAGGTGGGTAATCTGCTAGTCCAGATAAATGCAGAAAGGTTAGTCTTTGGGCGGCGCGGTGGCGCAGTGGTTAGCGCTG
>JAZEWT010000029.1:3435428-3445663 GCA_036362905.1 Mordacia mordax
CGAGATTCGAACCCGGGACCTTCTTGCTGTGAGGTGGCAGCGCTACCCTCTGGGTCACCGTGCCGCCCCTATTTCATTACATATATCCAAAAATTCCTCGCAATAAGTCCAACAGAGCTTCCTTACTCACAATGCCCGGCGTCTATTCTTCCACGGACTTCCGCATAGATCTCAATGCGTACAGTAGCCCCGTAATTGCATAGCCAGTTTTCAATGGAAGACCACGACATTGTCATTATTAAACAGTGAAGGTTACGGTAAGGTGAGAAAATGTTCGTGCGTTAAAAACATATTTATTTTCTTATATTGCTGGTGTGTAAAATACATTTCTTTTTTTGATAGGCTACTTGAGTTGTATAGGGAGAACATATCTCACATGAATTGCATTGAACCTTATGGGGGGAAAAAAATCCCTGCCATACGATGTTTCGCTATACATCCCAACTTTCCTGGGCTGTATCTTGGATGTATTGTGGGGGTAGGAGGGCGACAGCGCGGGGGGGGGTGTGCCTGTATATGTGTACCCAGTAGGCAAATATAAGTTACTTGAGCAATTTCTCCCACGCCTGGCTGTCGTAAAAGGCATGGCTCCAGCCCATCTTCATGGTGCCAAGGAAGACATTCTGCGTGAAGATATCCGAGCCCAGCTGACGATACATTTCCTCACACTCCTTGAGTGAGATGCGGTAGATCCCAAGCATGAATGCCAGGATGGCACCTGTCACGAGACAGAAAAGTCGGTTACATCAAGTCAGCTCCATGCTCTGTTACACTTACAGCAGTTGCAGTGGAAAATTGAGCAATGTATTGCCATCAAATACATTTAGGTGCTCCTGTGCTGTCAAAATTGCCTACAGTACTGTACAAGCTATGCTCCATCAAGCTCCTACATGCACTATTACCGCCGATCCTCAATCTTCACTTTTTTATTGTTTTATATAAACCTTTTGTTTTAACTGCTGCGTAAATGGCTGAATGTGAATGGAATCAATGATTTGCTTTGTAATCAATTGCACCTTGGGTTTGTTTGTTAAAAACTGCACACATTTTACATGCATTACAATTATTACATACTACAATCGTTATTTTCATTGATTAATTCGTTATTTTTTAACCCAAAAAATGCCTATGCCTTGGAAAGCAGAATATCAGCAACTATAGTTACTCACACTTAGGACACAAATGTAAAAATGCTATGTTCTCTCCTTCTGGTTCCACTAACCTCGCATTATCGAAAACTCCTAGCTTTCAATCCTCATGTATCACCCACTCACTCTTCTCAACATTTTCACTCTGCCTCTGTTCCCCAGCGAGCCTCTCATGAGCCAAAAGCCAAAAGTTGAGCTTCACTTTCCTTCCAAAGCCTGAAAATGCGTACGGAGTGTCCAGGATAAATGCCACGGATGGCGAAGCTCGGTGGCTTGTGGGACAAGCGAACGCTAGCGAGTGAAATTAGTTTCTGTTTTGGGATGCTTTTAAATTTCAGGGCCCAAAGGCACTGACTGCAGCACTTTAACTGTACAGAAGTTGAACCTCGTGAAATGGAAGCTGCCAAAAAAGCAATTTCAGGACACGCTTCTCTATGCAGTTTGGTGCAAAAAACTGTTTGGCTTTCCGTTAAAATTTCACTTTTATCATTATCTAACGAGAAGTGACATCCATCCCCACAGAACCTCAACAAAACCGACTAATCTTAACATTCTGCCACGTTTCTGCCAACAACTTTCTCATCAACAGATGGGCCCGAGCACTTTCGCCAGAATATAAAGATGAACACCGCAGTATATATAAAAATAAACAATTAATGGTTGACAAACTTTAATTTGAAGGCTTTCGTGACCAACGTTATTCTCATTATCTGAAACCGCTTAATCCTATATAGGGTCACGGTGAGCCGGAGCCTATCCCGGAAACACAGGGCGTAAGGCAGGAATACACCCGACGACGGGACGCCGGTCCATCGCCGGGCATTGCGGGACAATTTTAGTCTGCTATCCAGGAGCATGCTTTTGGACTGTGGGAGGAAACCGGAGTACCCGGCGAAAACCCACGCGGACACGGGGAGAGCATGCAAACTCCACACAGAAAGGCACCCGAGCCGAGAGACTCGAACCCGGGACCTTCTTGCTGTGAGGCGTCAGCGTTATTGATAAATTCAATTTTCTGGATTAGGTCACGTAAAAAATGTTTGTCGTAAACCCTCCACCACCCGACAACGGCCAATTAGTAAAGTTTGTCAACGTGAACAAAACGTGCCAATTCTTCACTATCTCATAACGTCATCAAGTGGGTGTTCAGATACAATACACAACGCACCCGGCGGAGAGAGTCTACGAGAACGACGGGAGCCAAGTACCTGTGCTGACGCCACAGATGTAATCAAACATTTCATAAACGGGCTTTCCTGTGTGCTCCTCCAACTTCTTCAGTGCTTGCAAGGCCACCAGCCCCCTTGAGAAACGCAAAGTCACAGGGACTGAAGTTAATTTGTGACCAAACGAGCATCCAGGCTGCGCTCATCTCCTGTTTACAGCTGGCAGGCAGTGAGGGATATTCTAAAGTCATAGAGTGCAGAAAAGTCTATCCCAAGGACAAGTTTACTTGCTCAAAGAGCGGTATTCATCCATATTTCATGGAGTGTTTATATGCGTATGTAATAAAAAAAACCGTAATTGTTGTGGATTTGCCCTTCATACGTCGTTGTTGTTGTTGCTGACAAGCCATCCTCTCCACAGCTCTGTGCAGCGCTTTGTGTTGCTCGGGTGAAAAGCGCTCTCGAAGTGCAATCATTGTTATGTCTGCGCTGACGGGATGAATTCGAATCATTCACACGTGCAGACTTTATCCGCACAATACCAAGGCGTTTGTCTTATCTTAGCTCCATTTCCACGAATTCATTGCGCCCTTGAAACATTAACACTTTTTCTGCTTAAGCTTCCCAATGTTGCACCTTGTGATCCTCGGGTGAGAGGCGTCCAAGAAATGTAATTAATTTATGATCATAAAACCTCTAAAAGCAATTTTCCACCTTTATCGTGACATAAGAAGAATGCGTTAGATATTTCAAACAGGCTTTACGCATAGCTTTATTAACCTCCCGAAGCGTGATGGTCAACCCCTGACCAGAATTTGAACTCCTCCACAAACCGCCTTCGAATTGTGAGCCACTTGCTCTAACGTGGCGTCAAAAATAACGTGTCTCGGGACCATCTATCAATCAACCGGCGGTCAGGGACCTCCAAGTGTCACCCTGGGATTGAGTATCAACCTACCATAATTCACCACGCTGGTCAATAGACGTTGCTGGTGGAGGATGTAAACAACAACAATCAATTTTGCTGCAGTGCCCTCTACTGCCGACGATTTAAGTCAGCTTGTGAGCAGGTACCACAAATCAGTGGTCAAACACCAGTCGATTGCTATCGACAGGTCGATCCCAGAGTCTTTGAGTCGATCTTAATGTTGCCGCTGTGGGCTCCCGTGTGCTATGCCGCACGTATAATCGTGTGATCATGCAGTGCAGAGGTATATTAAAGGGGGAGGGGGAATCTATTCGGGAGTCGATTCTAGGACTGATAAGGGAATCGATACAAAATCGAAGCACAGATGTCACAGATGAGGTGTCATACATAGCGGGCTTTTTCAGAGGTCTTGGTAAAGTTTACGTTTTAAGGTTAAACATTGTTTCACATTTAGAGTCTAAAAGTGACCGCGGGTTTAAAAATGGTTGGAAACAACTAACAGATCTGCAAATGGCTTCTTAAATCAGTTATGGTTCCATTGATGGCTCAACCGAGCTTGGATAACAGTGGTAATTCTGGAGATAATACATGCGCGTGCAAATGGGTGTGACAGTGAAACGAGAATGTAAGATAGTGAGAGAGTAGGGAGGCTTTCACCCAGCTGTGGACTGATAATGGGTGCTGATGATATCGCGAGTTATTGGCAAACCGCAGCGTTGTATTACAGGGCACTTTAGGTAATGCATTTGGTTGACTTGATGTGGTTACTATACGAAACGATTATTATTATGTGGCGCCATCTGATGCCTTCACTGTGACATAGCAGAACAAATGTATTGTCGGTAAAGGGTGGTGGCGGTAACAAGAGGAATTCTCGACACGGCTATCAAGAAAGAGCAGCTCGTGCGAGCAATTCTGATCGCTTCAGCTAGTTCGACAGGACCGTCTGTTCCAGGGTTGTATAGTCATCAAACATTTAAACGATGAGACAAAAAACACCCATCACAACAGAGTAACAGTGCAGGCCTGGAAAATCAGAAGTAAAAAATATAGTTGCACTTCTAGAGCGCTTTTCACCCGAGGGTCACAAAGCGCTGCACATAGCTGTGGAGAGAACGGCATGTCAGCGACAACTACGACATATGAGCGGCAAATCAACAACAATTACATATTTTTTTCAATTGATAGTAAAATAACGAATCAATGAGAGACATCAAATAACAGATAAAATAATCAAACAATCTTAGCACTCCTTCAAGGGTCTGCGAGCATTAACGTTTGTACACATGTAAAAACGTTAATGCCCACACACAGTCAGAGAAACTGTGACCCTTTGCATGCATAAACAACACTCAAAGCAAGATGCACTCAAGAGGTTAAACTAGAGAAATTGTACATAATGTATGCACATCTATATCAAATACAGCATAGCATTACAATGTCGGTGTCTTGTAAAGGCTTGAGACGACATAATGCTCAGATGAACTTACGACACCGCCACACCAATGACATTGCACTCGTCATTGAAGCTGCGACTTTGGTTTGACATACGAGCCCATTACGCTCATATTCAAGCAGCGATCGATGGAATATGGGTTTAAGCATTCTCCGCTTGCTGCTCCTGAAGTGAAGCTGGAATAAGTAGATTATCTGATGCAGCACGGAGATGGCTGCTTACTGTGCAGTAAGTCCACTACCAGTTGCTGGAATGGCTCAAGACGTTTTAATGCCGGTCAAGGTAGTGAGCTAATGCCTCTGAAAATGTAGTGCGAGCCCTTCAATTCACGAAATTACACAAACACATCAACGTGACACCCAGTACAGTCATAAAATATCTCATCTCATTGTCAGAAACCGCTTAGTCCTGTACAGGGTCGCAGTGAGCCAGAGCCTATCCCGGTAGGCACAGGGCGCAAGATAGGGATATACCCACGATGGGACGCCAGTTCATCACTGGGCACTGCGGGCAATTTAGTCTGAAAGCCAATTAACCTACGCAGCAGCATGTTTTTCGACTGTGGGATAAAATTGGTGTGCCTGGCGAAAACCCACGTGGACACAGGGAGAACATGCAAACTCCCAACAACAACCACTGATGAGAGGAGTACATGGAGAGGAGATGGAAGGTAGCAACACTGAACTACAACCGATGGCTGTGAATTGTTTATCGTGCCATGCTGGATGTGTTTAACAGTCGTCAGGTGCATGCAGCGTGAAATCCGTGAATTTCGTATATGATCTGAGAGTAATGGGTAAAACGTGGAAAGACGCAGCGGGGTTTGTCTCGAGAAAACCCTGCAATTCGGACGTTCTCACTGACGTTTAAGGCACTTCGTGAGACTAACACAAAGCTTCAGATGAGCAGGTGGACGTGCACTACCTTGTGCCGCCACCGTCGATGGAAAGTATGCGAATGCCGGAGGCCCGCACCGGGTCAACATATCCGACAAGAGAGAGGGATTCACGTACAGACGCCTGCAGCCGCTCAGTGCCAGACTGCCTCATCCGCAACAGGCATGGCACAGCCTTCTCCTGCATGCCAGCACACAGGGTATCCTCCATATATATTGGTTTTTAACTGCTGCTTAATTCAAACATTTTTCACGTACAGACATACCTGCAAATATGATTATACCCTTTATAGCAGTGTCTCATATAACGTCGTTTCATTATAACACTCATTGGCTTGGAGAAACGTTTCTGCCCGAGAACACAGCGTGTGCACTCGCTGTGGCTTATCTGAACTACGGTTTTCATTTCCCGTACAAATGTAATTTATACACAGCCACCAGTAAGCATTCAAAATGCCCTACTATTGCGTGCGTTCCCTTACCTAGGAACGCATCTATGGCTCTGCATGAAGAACGCACGTATTATTGACTGGTTCCCAATACGTTACAATAGCCATTCAACGATACATTACAAGTACACCTGTCTGCACTCTGTCATGATCATGGCAGAGCTGAATTTTCCACCAAGTTTGGTCACTTGCTTCGTGAAATGAGTTTGGTGTGAGTCACACGCAGCGCATTACAAGCATCAATCAAGTTTATGGGTACCTTTGTGCCAGCACAAAGAAATGGTAAAACCTCTTCCGTTTTTTACATCAACAATGCTGTGTACTGTAACGTGCATATGGACTTTGGACAGTGCTGTATAATATAAACAATGTCAGGGACATTTTCGACCAATGATTCAACCGTAAACAATGCCGGTAATTAACCGGGATCTAACATCACATCGATTCGAGACAGCTTCCGTCGACTGCTTCCTCTCTCCACATCGCGACGTTTCACCTCACACGTTAGAGGCGAAACGTCGCGAGGTGGAGAGAGGGAGCGATCGACGCGGCTGTCCCGAGAGAGCAGCTTTTCGAAGCAATCATCATGCATCGAGCCATGAAAGCCTACATCATTACATCACATCGATTTGTTTATTAGATTGTATAAGCGACAGAAATCATTCTAATCATATGGCAAAAGTCATTGATTTTACCCTAACATAGAAGAAGTAACTGTTTTTTATGACTACAAGCGCCATATTTACAATAATAAAAATAAAATCTGGTGTTGAATTTAACCATAGTCGTGAATCGCATGGCTGGTGAATTGTGACATGTCCAGTAGTCTGTTTCCAGTACATGCCAATCATAAAAGTTATAAACTTATAGCGTCAGATCTCATGATATGCAGTATGTAATAAATTAAAACCATGTTTGTGGTTTTCATTTTTAAAAATACAACAGAGGTGGGAATTCATTTAATGCCTCACTCAATTCTATTGGAATAATCTTATATGTGCATGTCTGTGCATTGAATTTGCACGTATAACAGCAAGAACCAGGTACAATATGTAAATATAAAATGCACGGCACAATGCACTCTCTTGCACTTACATCATATTCACAATTTGGGGTCAAAATTCCATTCATGAATGGATATCTGTATTTAAACAGATGGAATCCCTATCGGCTGTTGGAATTTGCAAAACCAGTTAACTACAGCACATGAATTTTGGGTACTTCATTCTTGCACACTCAACTGGATGCAGCACTATCTATGACCAGAAAAACTGATTGAACAAATTATGTATAGTGTGACTCGTAAGAGTTGTAAGAATCATACTTTACAGTTTTTTTCTTACGAATACTTCAATTGTATGCATGCATTGTGACCATAAGAACCCACTGTCACAGACCAATTCAATGGTTGCTGTTACAAGCCTAACATACATTATTTGTGCACGCGGTTTAGACACGGAATTGTTCAAAAGCATATTGCCTATTCATTACACGATTCGTACGAGTTTGCACACCTCCACAGCGACCAGCCTCGACTCGGGGAACTCAATGAGATGCTTGTTGAGATCCTGCACTCGAGACACCTGGCTGTGTACATCGGAGGCCCTCCTCAGGTCCTGCACCAGGCCCCGAGTGCGACTGTCAGCGCCAGCGCGTGCAATCACCTAACACAAACGTACAGATGGAGAAAGATGAACAAGCCAAGTAGGGGTCCTTTTCACCAGTGTGCCTGTCGATTCTATGTGGTTAATGTAGCTATAACTTGTAGCGTCATCATTTATGAGTCGTTAAAATTATATTGTGTTAACGGTATAATTATACATTATACCGTATAATTATACATTATACCGTTATGTCTGAAGGTGGATGGATGGCCATCCATTAATCGTAATTTTAAAAATGGATTGATATATAAAGTTAAAATGAATAAGTTAAACTAACATTTAAGGTGTTCTGAGTAAGCACTGTTAGTTTGAAGATTGTCACAAATGAGAAGTACAAGCACTAATGATAAAAATCATTCAAAGGTTACCTTTTCTCTTTGCCGCTTAAGCCTCATCAATTTCTCCTCCGATTTAGACAGAGATTTGGCAGGCTTGCCTGGCGACCCAGCCTCTTTCTCCGATAAGACAACTGCATCCTTCTCGCCCATCTTCGAGGATTTCACAAGCAGTGGCTCACGGAGTTTGCTCGCTAGCCCCGTCACGTAGCCGCCCACAACATTAACAGGATATCGGATGTGATCTGAGAACGCCTTTTTTTTCGGAGACTGATCTTTAGCACTGGCCAGCTCTTCCTGTACCGGTTCCTTGACATCACTCTTCTCCTGCTCCTTAATCGACTCCACAGATCGAATGTCAGCCGACGGGTGACTTCGTTCGAACACGTTTTGTTCGGTTTCTGATGGGGCAGCTTCATTTACCCAAAAATGCTGATCAACATGTTTTGATATGTGCTGACTGGCCTCACCGAGGTCAACGCCAAAATAAGGCACACTAAACATATTTCCCTTCGGACTTTTCTCATCACTGATATCTGGAACAGATGAGTCTGCTGATTTTGAACTGCTTTCTCTGTTCCCATTGCCTTTACTGTCATCAGATGTATTGCCATCCTTTGGCCGTTTTTCTGATGAACTAATAGGCATGTTACCTGTTGCCGTCCGATTCACAGACTCAGAATTTCTAAGAAATATGGTGGGGTTTAAATTCACAAACGAAAATCTCTCCCTCAGCTCATTGCTTGTGCTTGCTATGACCTTTGATAAACAGTCCCAGGTATTCCTAAAACGTGACATTCAGTACATTTACGTAACTCAAACAAGACTACCGGATTACTTTAATGCAACATTACCATTGCACTTTAGTTATACATCTGACTTGATTCGAAATAGAAGTACTTTGTGTCTAAACTGCCAATTTTAAAAAGCTTTCAATATCCTTGCGGTACTTTTTTTCCTTTTACTTAACATACTGTCTGCAGTGACCACAGATGCTTTGAGCTGCTACTGAAGCGCTATGTCTTGATCCTTCATATCCAAGTTGAATGTTGGTTTACCCTGAAAAATAAAACAACTGCGTGTACATAGTGTCTCTTCAAATACAGCATACAATATAGCTGGGAATACAGAGCAAATATCCAATGTTATTCAAAAGCTTTATGTACATCTTATAACATAAAATGCACTTAAAAATATTAACCTTAGAGGTCGTTTACGACAACGCCAAATACCTAAATGAAGTTGGCAGAACATATTGTTGAAATTTTATTAAGAACTGCATACTACATGAGGAGAGAGCAGCTTTTCGAAGCAATCATCAATTTAACTCAGTCATGGGATATATAACGGACAAACGCGTTAAATCAAGAGAGTGTATCGCTAGCGCTCCCTCTAGTTGTGACCCTTCTGCCAGCCGTGCCGATAGCGAGCAGAACTGCGCCTTTGCTCATTCATTCGTGGGCAGCTATAACACTGGGAAAA
Organism: Mordacia mordax; assembly: GCA_036362905.1. Taxonomy (NCBI): domain Eukaryota; kingdom Metazoa; phylum Chordata; class Hyperoartia; order Petromyzontiformes; family Petromyzontidae; genus Mordacia; species Mordacia mordax. The sequence continues at coordinate 3,444,952 of JAZEWT010000029.1, forward strand.
CCAGACATCATTTTATACAGCAGTCATCGAAAAAGGCACAGTATTTTAATGCTATCATCATTATGTACTGGGTAACGGGGCACCGGGGCTTATCTCTGCAAACGCATGGCGTAAAGTAGGGCTATACCCAAGATCGGATGCCAGTCCCTCGCAGAGCGCTGGGCGATTTAGCCAGACCGGTTAAGCTTGGGAACGTCTTTAGACTGTGGCAATAAACGGGCGAAAACCCACGCAGACCCGGGGAGAATATGCAAACTTCATACAGAAAGGCACCCGAGCCGGGAATCGAACCTTGTGACTGATTGCATAGTCTGTATTTAATTAACTTTATGGGATATAACCGCACGCGTCCCGGCTGTCAGGCCACGTTATTCACCGGCCAGTGAAAAAAAACCCTATTCCTATCGCGCAGCAGGACCTACAGAAGACTCTTTGGCAGCTGAAGAACTCTCCAAGAGCTGCTCGAACGTGCGAGGCGAAACTTTGCGACAGAGAAAGACTGCTCGCCACGGATGCCTCGAAAAACGCAGCCGTCGAGAGCAACCGGCATGCACGCAGCTGTGAAACGTTTGCACGAACACAGTGCGGCAGTTGCCGATACGCAAGTGTTGTTCGACCGCTGCGACGAAGCATTGCAGTTCTACATAACGACAGTTCGACAAACAGCCGCTAAACTTGCCAAGGCCTCTCGACTAGTCCACGCACTAGGCCT
>JAZEWT010000029.1:3446251-3466246 GCA_036362905.1 Mordacia mordax
GAGTGTAATAATAATATAGATTTCCACTTCCACAGCGCTTTTCACCCGAGGGTCACAAAGCGCTGCACAGAGCTGTGGAGAGAACTGCGCGTCAACCACAGCGGCACCAGAATGTTAAATCAACAGCAACAACATTTTTTTTTATTTACACCGCGTTGCAGAACAACAAAGCACAAGACATGAAGTTTACAAACAGAAAACACGGTTGTGACCAAACGCTCCAACAAAAATGTTGCCAGAAGCATTTGTTTTCTTTTTGTTTGAAGATTCTAACACCGGCCTTAGGGCGGCGCGGTGGCGCAGTGGTTAGCGCTGACGCCTCACAGCAAGAAGGTCCCGGGTTCGAGTCTCTCGGCTCCGGTGCCTTTCTGTGTGGAGTTTGCATGCTCTCCCCGTGTCCGCGTGGGTTTTCGCCGGGTACTCCGGTTTCCTCCCACAGTCCAAAAGCATGCTCCTGGATAGGTTGATTGGCTCGGAGACTAAAATTGTCCCGCAATGCCCGGCGATGGACCGGCGTCCCGTCGTCGGGTGTATTCCTGCCTTGCGCCCTGTGTTTCCGGGATAGGCTCCGGCTTCACCGTGACCCTATATAGGATTAAGCGGTTTCAGATAATGAGATGAAATGAGACACCGGCTTTATTGCTGGAAAGTGTAAACTATTCTACGTTTTTGTCTTGTCAGTATACCATGTGGGCGGCGCAATTTTAAATTACAGTTGAAAGTCAGATCATATTTTGCATGTTGTTCTGCAGCGATGTGAATATTAAAAAAAAAAATGTTGTTGCTGATTTTCCGTTCTAATATCGTTGTTGTCGTGCCGTTCTCTCCGTAGCTCTGTGCAGCGCTTTGTGACCCTCGGGTGAAAGGCGCTATAAAAATGCAATAATTATTATCATATTAAGCTCGCAGTCTTTGCAATGACGAACACTGCTCTTTCCGTTGGATCCACAGTTCTCAACCGATGGGGTCGCGACCCATCAGTGGACCGCGAGCGCCACCTTGGGGACCGTGGAGACGAGAACCGAGAAGACCTTAAGGTGCAAAAGGTTGAGAAGACCTGCATTGGACACCATCATTACAGTTGCCAAACCTCTCAGATTGACTTAAACTTAAATCTCCATTGAGCTCCTAGTGACATTGAATTATTAATTAATGTATTATTAGTACACGCTTAATCGTACAGATGGTCGCGGGGGGCAAAACCTATCCCAGCACACACTGGGCACAAGGCAGGGCTCTACCCAAATGGGATGCCAGTCCATCTCCACAAGCCGCCGTCGACAATTTATTCAGCAGACCAAATTAGTCTTTAGACCAGGGGTCGGGAACCTTTTTGACTGAGAGAGCCATGAAAGCAAAATATTTGGAAATTTATTTCAGTGAGAGCCATATAATATATTTTAAGACTCAATACAACTAAATGTAAGTGTAATAAGCCTCTGAATTTATTCTTTTAAAATGGATGGATGGATTAAAACGTGTGAGAATGTTTTATGTTTTATCTGCGAGCCAGATGCAGTTATCAAATGAGCCACATCTGGCTCGCGAGCCATAGGTTCCCGACCCCTGCTTTAGACTGTGGGAGGAAACCGGAGTGCCCAAGAAAAACCCACGTGGGCACGGTGAGAGCGCGCAAACGCCACACAGAAACGCGGCACCCGAGCCGGGAGTCAAACCCAGGCCACTTCTTGCTCCGAGCCGGCAGCGCTACTCACTGCACAGCCACCATGCCTCATGTTGGTGCCGGGAAAGTCACGATTCTGAGTCAGAGCTCGGCAGCATTTGCACCAGGAGCGCTCCTCCACCAGGCGGCAGGCTTTAGTCACCGACCGAGCTGATGGACAAATTATTACAACGCTATCCCGGTTTATAAAGCGTTCTGTGGTAAAGGGAAGGCTTAACGTTTTAGCCGGAGCTGTTTAGGGCTGAGCTCCTGAAAGTATCTGTCGGAATGTAAGCGCTGAGTAAAGTTAACACGGTCGTCTAACGTACGCCAATCTCTGGAAGCAAAACAACTGTACAACCTTTTCTAAACGTAATGAACTTATTTAAACACAACAATGATATCCGTCTATAAAAAAAACACCGAAATATTGTGTTGTAGAGCATTACGAGTAAAGAGCGATACGACAGCAGCCACAACACACAAACACACTGTCAACATATTGACGGAATCCGCTTGTGAGCAGTACCCCGTGGCTTTCCCAATGTTTCCGAAGGCCCCTGCGTGTGCATACAAATGACGTAACGGTGGTGAATGATGTTTCACCAGAATGCTGCGGAGGGCACCTGTAGAAAATGCAGAACACACACGCGAGCGACCTCGGTGAGCTGGCAAATAAGACGCATGTGTTAATGCATGCAATTGCCTATGAAAAATACTGCCAAACGCGCAGTCAAAAAAAGGGCCTTTTGTTGACCTCTTTCAATGCGTCTCTGTGTTATACGCGACCCACAGCACAAAAACACCACACGTAAAGCTTCTTCATAGACGTGTGGGGACAGGTGCTGTTAGTGAGCACCTATGAAGGCAAGAACATACCATGAGGGGCTGGCGTGGCCAGGTTTCATGACAAGCCACCTGTCTCATGAGTAGTGATGCTGTTACGCCGCGCCAGGTACAAGTTTTAAGGCTGAGTTGACCTAGAGCAAGCCTATTCTCAGTGGATACATCACTCGTCATCGACATTAGCCACAGCTAGGAATAGAACTCGGTTTTTTGCTGGTTCGAAGCATTGGGCTGTTGCTGTTTCACTTGAGTAAGCACACTCACTTAATGTTGTGTGTCTGTACTGGGACGCAGGAGGCCAGAACCTATCTTGGCAGGCACAGGATGGTACGCGAGTTCATCGCAGGGTCAATAAGCCTCGGCAGCCTTTCCTTGGCATGTGAGAGGAAACTGGAGTACCAGGCGAAAATCGACGCGCATATTGAGAGGACATGAAAACTCCACACAGATAGGCTCCCGAGTCGGGGAAATTCAGCCGGAATTTTGTTTGGAGTAAAATGATTGTTACTATGCAAGACACGCTGCTTTCGGGATAGTGGCTGATGGTCAAGGTTAATAATGGTCGGGCTGTGAAGGAATTGAACAATTCGAGATGGTGTACACGAATGAAAGACGGAGCGATGAAGCCAGTTAGTGTGTAGGCAGATGCTCGTTCGATTATTGCATCGCAGGATCGTGAGATGGGCGGCGCGGTGGCCCAGTGGTTAGCGCTGTCGCCTCACAGCAAGAAGGTCCCGGGTTCGAATCTCTCGGCTCGGGCGCCTTTCTGTGTGGAGTTTGCATGCTCTCCCCGTGTCCGCGTGGGTTTTCGCCGGGCACTCCGGTTTCCTCCCACAGTCCAAAAAGCATGCTCCTACATAGGTTGATTGGCTCGCAGGCTAAATTACCCCGCAGTGCCCGGCGATGGACTGGCGTCCTATCGTCGGTATATCCTTGCCTTGCGCCCTGTGTCTGCCGGGATAGGCTCCAGCTTCACCGTGACCCTGTATAGGACTAAACGGTTTCAGACAATGAGATGAGATGAGGATCGTGAGATACGGCGTCATCCAACGGTGGATTGGCCACGGATGACTACAGTAGTATGAAGTACATGTATTTGTTACTGCTATTGTGTATAGGGGATTCGTTATTGCACCCTTCATAACGTTTTAATAATACCATGTACATAGCGTGTAAATACTGGCACACGTTTACAATTGCACTTCCTTAGTTGCATGCCTTCCAGCACCGAATATGTTGTTCAACGATTATTTCACTTCTCATATTGTCAGAAACCGCTTAGTTCTGCACAGGGTCGCGGTGAGCCGGAGCCTATCCCGGCAGACACAGGGCGCAAGGCAGGGATATACCCACGATGGGACGTCAGTCTATCACCGGGCACTGCGGGCAATTTAGTCTGCAAGCCAATTAACCTATGCAGCAGCACGTTTTTTGGACTGTGGGAGGAAACCGGAGTGCCCGGCGAAAACCCACGCGGACACGAGAACATGCAATCTCCACACAGAAAGGCACCCGAGCCGAGATTCGAACCCGGGGACTTCTTGCTGTGAGGCGACAGCGCTACCCACTGGGCCACCGTGCCGCCCGAATAGAAGTTTATTATTTCAGCAGAAAGTGTCCGCTCAATACGAGTTACGTGGTCGGCGGAGATAGCTCAGAACCGGCGCGATGATGCGATCAATTGAGTTCGATTCCAGTGGTGGCTAATATTTAAATGAAATGATGGTGGGGGGGGGGTGGTAGCGTTCGACGCGGCTGTCCTGAAAGAGCAGCTTTGCGGAGCTATCCTCAATATTTTCATGTGACCTGGTATCCTCTTCAGCAACTCCCACTGGCTATAACTACTGATAAAGTATTGCATGTGCGACATAAGGCTCGTGACTGACACTGCGTAAGAGAGGCCTTCTTCATCCAGCCGTGGATTGAGATTGAGCTGCCGTCATATATTGCTGTAGGACACATATACATGTCGGCGCATGTTTAACTTTGTAATGAATTATGCATGCCATGCTGCTGGCACACACGCACACACAGGTGTCAAGAAACCGGCATGTTTAAAAAATGTTGGCCAAATCAGCGGCCCTCGTGGTGCCAACGTGGTTATCCTTCCACTGGGCAGATTGGGTGTCGCTTAAGGAGTGGCGGCACAGTAAATACCACGTCGCTCTATGAACCCGCTTGTCCGAGTTCGATTCCTGACCACGGTTTAACAGTGGCAATTCTGTCCCCCAATCACCAATCCGCATTGACCGTGTTGGTGAGGTTTGGAAAACTAACAAGAAACCCACGCCTGAAATGGCTTGCGGAGGTATTCAACCAGCAGTGGATTGACGAAGATTCATGGCTATGTAAATACATAATCACGACCTCTGAGACTGAGACACTTACTGTCATATTGCCGCAATGGGACATCAATGTGTATTAGAGGATATTTTCATGTATTCTAAGGCACGTAATTTGCACAACATTTTAACGAAACAGTTCCCTGCCCAAACCACCTCGTGGAGCGGTTCTCAGCTGCTGTTAACAACCCTGAGCCAATTATCACAATTCCACATTCCTATGACGGCGCCAAAGTCTACACAACTCGGTAGCTATTTTACCGACACCGCATTGATGAAGGACTGAGTTGACCGATCTCCCAATTTCGAGCACTGATAATAACTCCATTTTGTGGCACCCGACTAACGGCACGTACAATTGACGCACTAAGCATGGGTTTCTCCCCTTTTTTTATTATTAGACAAATGCTGAATTCGTGGCGAGAGTGCTTGTGTGAGTGCGTGTGTCTGTACGTGTGTGGGGAGCGGTGGCCCATGTGTCAGCACGCTGGGCTACAAAGCCAGCCACCCGAGTTCGAATCCTGCTCATGGCGAACACAAGTGACGGCTCAGCCTCATGAGTACCTAGTGCCGTGAGTATACATTGCCACTAGGTAGACAAATTTGGCCGGGCGTGGTGCTGGTCACCCACCCCCTCCGTGCCGTGTCGACCTTCATAAGTGCTCGCTAATGGCACTTGACCCTACGGTCTGTTAAGGCTATACGAGGGATCTTTGTCTTTGGGGAGGTCGCGGCAGCAGCAGAGCAGCGCGCAACTGCAGGAGATGCGCCCAGAACCCTTCGAGCAGGGTACGATTCCCGATCGCGCTCCAACACGAATCATCTGCACCGGTTCCGAACCTCCCCGAGCTCGACTCGGCCTCAAAACTAGCAACCAGTGCTGTGCCCAAACATCGCCACTAGGGAGACAAAGGCGGCTGGGCGCCGTGCATGTCCAACCAGCCCCTCGTGTGCCTCGTTGGCCTTTGAGAGGCACTCGCCAACAGCACTAGACCCCGCAGTCGGTCACAGCTATACGGGTGAGCTTTGTGCATGTATGTATATCAAACCGGTTCAAGATTACGCGCATCCCCCCCCGCCCCCGACAGTGTAAATATACCACCGTCTATTTCATTTGGAATGGCGCCACATTACGGATACGGTTTTTTCCTCTCTCTCTCTCTCTCTCGCTCTCCTCACTCTCTCTTCTCCCCGCCGCCCAGCCCGAAGGTAGCGCGTGGCGCAACCTCGCCGGCAAGAATCTGACGAAGATAAGTGGCTCTGCTCGGTATTTATTTCATTCCAAGCCGCAGATTGTCTTGTGCGTAACACATGCCCCGCGGTGCGCGCACGCACACCGCAGCACTGGCTTCTAACGCAGCCGCCAGGAAAAAAAAGTGTCTCCCATCTCCTCCGAACGTTCGTCGGCTGCGTGGGGGTGACTCTTGGGAGTCGCCGCACACGGGGAGGGGACTAAGGGATGATCGGAGCTGGACAGCCGAGGAGGAAGACGACTCCGCTCTAGACTCGAGTGAAGGCTCGTAGCGACGCCGCAGCGCTTTGATGGGGCGAGCGTAAAGACGAGAAAGTACCCCGGCCAGCCGATGCGACGACGAGGAAAAACGCGAGCGAATCTTTAAAAAAAAAGGGGGGGTTGTGTGTCCGTCTCCTGCGCCGTGCGTGGAATTCATGACGCCTCGCATTCATGAAGCGCACACAGATGAAGAGGCGAGAGAAGAGTGGCGATTCCACCGTCAATTATAAACCCGCCGCCTTGCCGTCGCCCCTCGCTCTCTCCCTCTCGTCTGCCTGCCCTTCTTCATTCATTTCGCTTTGGCGCGACCGGGCTACATCGCGGAGCGGATGACGACATTTCGCAGGGAACGGTCGCATGGAAGAAGAGAAGACGACGCAGCGGAGTGGACAGCGACCTCATTGTTAGTGCAACGACGTCGTTCCTCTTAAGAGCAACAACAACAGCAGCAGAAGCAGCAGCAGCAGCCGCCGCGTCAGCCGCGGTAACCGCTCTTGAGCGCACTCCGCTTGTAGATTCGCGTTCACCGCGCAGAAAGTTGATCATCATGCGCTTGCGGACGTTACACTGGATGCTACACATTCTGCCTTGCGTTGGAATCGTCTACCTAAGGATTGGGTGAGTGGCTCTTCCGTTCGCATCGGCAATAGCGCGCTGTGTACGACTCGGCAAACGTAAATGTGTGCGAGGCATCGTCAATCCACTGCTGGACGAACGCCTCCGCGGTGGTCGGCGGTGGTCCGCGGTGGTCGGCGGTGGTCCGCGGTGATCCGCGGTGGTGCGCGGTGGTGCGCGGTGGTGCGCGGTGGTGCGCGGTGGTCCGCGGTGGTGCGCGGTGGTCCGCGGTGATCCGCGGTGGTCCGCGGTGGTGCGCGCTGCCACCGCCCGCGATACAAAACGTTAACGATCGGAAGTAATGCAGACACACGCAGCGCACCTTTCCACGCAGGGATGAGTTGGCGTACGAGCCTGGGCGAGCGCTTGTAGCTCTCAAACATACCGCCGCGATGTTGTACCGGACTACATGTCAACTGACATGAAGCACGAGGTTTTGTAGTTTTAGTACAAGTGCTGGGACTGTCATGATGAATGAACCTTTCCGCGTGCGCATTATAATAAATTTAACTCGTTTTACGCGTAGCACACACACCCCCCCCCCGCCGCACGCTTACACCGGTTAACTCAAGTCTATCTTTGCGTACAAAGTATGACTCCGGATCTGATAAGCAAACAGCGCGCAGGCTGAAAAGTACGTCCTTAAAAATATATATATACAGTGGCTTATAATAACACGCTGACGCGGGGCGTTCAACGAGGTCCACTCGTGGCTAACGTCTCTCTTCTCTCTCTCATTATCAATCATTGTCGAGAGGCCACGGGTCATTGTTCGCGACTCGTAATTGCTTCAATGAAACGCACCTGGTGGGAATGGGTGCGCGTGTCCGTCTGCAGCCGCCTCCCACCGAGTAACTGCGGGAGCGGCTCGGCTGACAACGAGCGTTGGGACGAGTGTGGCTGAGCGGTGAGCGATGCGAGAGAGAGAGAGAGCGGTGAGCGATGCGATGAGAGAGCATCGTCGATTGTCTTAATTATCGACAGCTTTGAATAATTGCTTCTTGTAATGGAATTTACGAGCTTCCCGCATTTTTAGTCGAATGTGTAATTTGTGTTTGCACGCGGTTAGTCGATTCACATTTGCTGTGTAATGCCTGGTTTAACTTTTGAGTTTGTGTGCGATTAAGATGAGCTTAACTTCCCCAGTCTCCCCACCGTGCAATTAAAAAGTGGCGGAAAGATAATAACGCCTGGACTTTGCAAGCTTCAATTTACGTGATCTCGAGCCGTGACAACCCTAGTACAAGGCAACAAGCGACATAAGCATTTAATACTCAACAATACAAGATAAACAATTCCCTATAACCTTAACAGACTGAAGGGTCAAGTGCCGTTACTTATGAAGGCCAGCACGACAGACGGGAGGGTGGGTGGCCAGCACCCTGCCCGACCGCCTTTGTCTCCCTTGTGCCGACATTTCCACACCGCACTAGTTATTTGAGGTTGAGTCGACCTATGGGAATCCCAGGACCGGTTCACAAAATTGTAACTGGTATTGGCCGTGAGCGCGATTCGAGCTATGATCGCTAGATCGGAACCCTAGCGCGCCAACTACTGAGCTACCGCTCCCCATAATAATTACAATTGCATATAAAGAGCGTTTTTTCACCCGCGAGTCACAAAGTGCTGCACAGAGCTGCGAAGAGAACGGCACACAGCGTTTCATGTTCAACTTTACACAGTTGTTTACTTTTTAAATATCACTAACAGTTACCGAAGTGAGATCGTTTCTGGAACCTTTACGATTATTCATCTCGGGCGAGCGGGCGGGGCGGAGAGGGGGGGGGCATTCGCCTCCTACTGTGCGGAGTTCGCGTTAGCTTCTCACATCAAACTCATGAAAACTCGTTATACAAGATCGCTCATGAGCGTGCGCTCATAGCCACGGGCAGATTAAACTCTCACATTGCACCGAGCGTTTGCGTTGGCGGCACGATGGCGTAGCGGTATCAGTGACGCCGCACAGCAAGAAGGGCCCCGGTTCAATTACAGGCTCGGGTGCCACCTTTCCGTGGTCTATCCACGTGTCCGCGTGGGTTTTCGCCGTTCGCCCAGATTTCCGCTCGCAGTTCAAAGGCACGTTGCCCAGATTAATTATCATGAGTAAATTGCCTCCGGTGTCCTGAGATGTAACTTGCGTGTTCCTCCCAGCCAGACAACTGTTAAAAAGAGCTGCCTAGATCAGACAATATCGACAGTCTGCCAAAAGGACAATATTTGCAAAAATCACCCGTATAGCCTCAACAGCCTTTTGGGCCACGTTTTGTTAGCGAGAAGCTATAAAGGCCAGCACGGCACACGACGGGATGTGTGGCCCAAACTACGCCTGCCCGCCTTTATCTCCCTAGTGGATACGCATCAGGTACTGATTTGAGGCTGAGTCGACCTAGGGGAAGCACATGATCATTTAAACAAATCTTTGGGCAGGAATTGAACTTGGATGGCTGTTTACGCAGCACGGAAACCGTTGCACCACCGCTCCCCGCCAATTGCATAAAACTCACTGCTGCACACATCTTGCGTTGTTGGTGCAGATTAGCGGATCTGAATTGTTAGTTCTTACACGAATGTGTATCTTTAATCGCGCGGAGCGGCGATGCAACGGTTAGCGCGCTGCTTTACGAACCAGGCGCTCCACATTTTAGATTCGCGTCTTACGGCGAGCACCAGTGACGATTTTTCTAAACCGGCCATGGGCCTCTTCTAGATTGACTCAGCCTCAACTGAGTACCAGGTGCGATGGGTACACATCGTCAATAGGGAGACAAAAGCAGCCGGACGTGATACTGTCCACTCACCCCTTCAGGTGCCACGTAGGGCTGCAGAAGCGCTCGCTAACAGCATTTGACCCAACAGTCTAATATCGATGACCTTTTGTATTTGTCTTACGGTCGGTCTATTCACAAAGACACTTGACACACACGCACACTCCATCAGTTAAAGTCGCGCACCAATTGCCCTTATACTCATCACGACGCAATATCTTCCGCGACGACCTTAGCGGCTCTCACAAGGGCTCGGCAAATTACTGAATGACACGTCTTTATAAAACATATCACGTCTCATTGATGCGAGAGCGCTACGCGTGGATTGAGACCCATTATGCGAGACTGATAAGGGATGGAGGGGGGGAGGCTCGTAATGCGATTTCCCACACCGTCGAATCACCACCTCCCTCCATCTCGCCGCGTTCCCACAGTGCAACTTGAGTTTTCCTAAGCGCGCTACGCGCGCCTGATGCTTGGTAATATGTGGGGTTGTGGGTGCAGGGGAGGGGAGCCGTGCAGTTGGTTTTGGGGGGGGCAGTGGCGCAACACGCACAGCCGTACGCGCCGAACGAGAGAGATGGCTATCTTCTTCATTCATCTCAGGCTCCGCTCTTAGCGCGGCTGGAGGCGCGTTTAGCAACCATCCGGCGCGTGCGGTGCGTGTGCGGCTCACGGGTTATATCGTGGGGTTTTGAGCGGAGAATGCTCGCGCACGCGGAGAGGCGGCTCTGCTTCGACCTGCTTTGCGTAAATCCCACGCTTTGTAGAGAATTCACGACCCCATTGCCAGCGACCATTATAGTTCGTTGCATATTTCCCACTATACGCAAATTTCTGATCGTACGTTTTCCCCGCGAATAAGCGCAGTAAAATCACGAGGATGATGGGATCTGCTGTCTTGGTGTCCCCACATTATCCAAGAGTTCTTCTCCTGTGTCTATGCGCTTGTGAGTTTGTGTTCTGCGGGCCTCTATGTGCGGTGTGTGTGTGTGTGTATACTGTATGTTCGTGGCGCAATTCGCTACTAACGCGAAATCAGAGTTCGATTCCCGCTCGCGGCCGATGTCAGCGACGAATATGAGAACCAGCCTCTGGCTGGACTCAGCCGCAAGCGTGTGCCTGGTGCGGTTTATACTCTGAACATCGGCACTGGGAAGACAAAGACGGCTAAGCACGCGTTGGTCCTGGCCACGCAACCTGTCCTGTGCGGTGCCAACCTTCATAGTCGCTTGCTCGCAGCACTTGTCCCAACAGTCGCTAGAATGCTACACGGGGAATCTTTGCCGTTGGTATGTATAAGTGTGTGTGTGTGTGTGTGCGTGCGATGTATTGGTTTCACGAATGCTTGGAAGTACGTGCTGGGCGCGCCTAGTGCGGTGTAGCCTGGCTGGTACACATGTCTGGTATATGTCCGTGGCCCCGGGCACATACACTGGCGCCTATCTCTCAGCCACAGTCACTCTAAAGTTGCGTAATTTAAAACGCTATTTTAAAAGAAATATATATCTATGGTGGTAGAAATAAATAAATAACCGCTTAATCGTCTCCTGCCAAATCTCGCTGTGTAATTATATTTGTATCTTTTGCTCCGTGGGTGTCCGTGTGTTTTTGTAAGTGCAATAACAAATTGTTATTTTGTAAACATTTAAACGCATTGTAAATTCTGGCATCTCGATTTATCCGCACAACAGTTGAACGCAGCGTTGAGCGCGTGGGATGATTGCGTGACAGATGAAAGTTCGATCAATGGGATTGAATTAATCACACACGTCGCGTCCAATTCTTTGGAACTATGTTCCAAAGAATGTTATGTTCGAAGGGAATCTTGCGTGACATAAAGCAAAACGGTTTTTTTTATAGAGTTTGTTTAATCATCGTTATTTTGGAGGTGATGTTATAATAATTGCGTAACTAATAACGTAACCGTAATAGATACATACACCGATCGTTGCATTGCCCATAAGTTGAGATGAACTCTGTCAGTCCTTGACATCAATTCAATTAAATATAATAATATAAGTAATAAGCACGCAAAAAATGTTTAAGTCTACGCACGTCTAGTGGCAATTACGAAATTGCAAGGCTTTAGAGCGTTTGGTTCTGAAACTAACCCTCGGTTCTGGATCATCTTGATCCAGAAGCCCGTTGGATCACACTTTTAATGTCTAATTCTATTCTGTGAAAAGTCAATCTGCAACATTTTAACTCCGTGGCTGCCTGTGACCCAAGGTACAACGGTTCAAACATCTGAAACTAAATCTATAAATATATATACTAGGTGACGTTAAACAAAACTGTATTTTAAAAACCGTTCCAGCTTAACATTGATATTGTTTTGAAGTGCTGAATATGATACGTGTCAGCGACGTAATCGAATTATACAGACCAATTACTAGTGCGTTAATTACATACAATATTAAATTGTGTAATTGCTAATAATATCACTTCTGTATGTATGGATTGCTTCGTACGTGTAGCTCAGATCAGACATTATGAAATAGTTTCTAATAATGTACTAAGCGTGGCTACGAAACTTTTTATATTTTTACATATAATTATCAAGAAAGGATGCTCACTCTTGCTCAGCAGCAAATATCCCCCGTATAGTCTAATCAGACTGTTGGGGCAAGTGTTATTAGCGAGGACCTGTTAATGTCCGCGCGCGCGCGTGTCATATCCCGATTTGTAGCACAGCGCGCCAACCGCTAATCAACAGAGCCCCCTTTACTTTCAATTAAAAAATTACGGCCATAAAACACGGATATTCTTACGGTGAACATGTGTTACTATTCTATCAAATCCGTGCTATCGAAGTCGAAACACTTGTACGTTCAAGTCGCCATACACGTGTGTTGAACCGTGTTGTGCGCTAATGCTTTACTGCACGGTAAGTACATGTTTAAGAACACATATATGTATTCGTTACATGAGTCGAACATATTATCAAATCAACTTTTTATTCCCGTTGAAACTCAAACCTATAGGCTTGATGAAACATCTATACATATAGCTCACTCCTTAAAATGGTTTGTGCGAATCAATAAAGCTCTGCTCGTTAAATTACCGACAATCATTATTTATTGTGTGTTAGTACAGGCTATATTGTTTGTGCAAAATCTAAAAAAACAAATGTTTGCTAAAACATTTCAAAGCAAAAAATCAGCCCGTATGACACCTTACCCATGTACAGTACATAGAAGTTATCATCATCGTTATCACCACCCGCTTAATTCTGTACAGGGTCGCGGGTGGCTGAAGCCTATCCTGGCAGACAGAGGGTCCAGGATATGACGCCAGTTCGTCGGAGGCCACTTGGGGCAATTTACTCAGCAGGCCAATTAACCTATGCAGCAGCGAGTTTTTGGGCTGTGGGAGGAAACCGGAGTACCCGGCGAAAACCCACGCGGACATGGAGAGAACTTGAAAACTCCACCTAGAAAGTCACCCGAGCCGGGAATCGAACCCGGGTCCTTCTTGCTGTAATGAACAGCGCTATCGCCCCGCCCCCATAATAGTTATTTTATCCGTTTATGTATCAATAGGATGCTCACGTAGAGAAGTAATGAAATGGGTTCCTGTGCAAGTGCTGGGTGGATTAACGCAGTGCGCGATTGTGAGATGCGGTGGCAGCTGCCTGGGCAGGCCTTCATCTAGCAGTGGATTAACCACGGCCGCCGATGATAATGATATATGCCTTTGACACACCGTTAGTGTCGTTTAGAGATGTTATCTATCTCAGTCTTCACGTTCCTTTATGCCTGTGTGCATACAAATGCTTTTTTTTTACAAAACATTACACAACAAACCGTCAAATATCCTGCCTATTCACAAAGGCCCTCCCAGAATTAGTGGGCGAATGCCAAGGTTTGCCAGGTGTTGCACGAGTGGTGCTGTGAACTATTCGCTTGGGAGATGGCAGTACCTGATGGTCACCTTCTCCCGTGTGTGTGTCTCGTGGGTTTTTTCGGGCCCCTCCAGTTTCCTGCCTCATCGCAACGTAGCAGGACCCTCCTGAACAAAAATGATCCTGGGATTCGGTGAGCTTCTGAAAATCTTTGGTGATGTGACTGTTCACGGTTTGGTTGATGAGAATTGCTCTCAAGAGCTGTGATTTTTTTTTAATATATAGCTGTGTCAGGCTTATTACCCAGGTGATCCAAGGATGGACTGCCTAGGTTAATTGTCCTGACTGAATTGCCCCGGTGCCCTAAGATGTTGTAACTTTCTTACCCCTCCCCTTTTGGACAACTATGAAAAATAGCTACATAGCTCAACGGTTCCGAGGAAGGGGCCATCCCAAAATAACAGCTCTTCAGAGCTATTTTCTTTAATTCCTGACGGTCATCCACCAATCCATCAGCTAGGCTGAACGCTGATAAGTCATCCTGATCTGATAAGATCGCCACTGCGAACTCGTCCTCCCAAGTTCGATCCCGGCTCACAGCCAACAGCGGTGCAACATTTTCTGAACCGGTTCTGCCCTCGCCCCAGGTCGACCGAGTCTCTAATGAGTACAGTATCTGGTGCTGTGTGTAGCCAACACCAATTTAGGAGGCAAATGCGGCAGGGGGTGATGCTGGCCACCTCTACCTTTGTGCGGCCCGCTGGAATACTGAATAGGCGCTCGCAAACAGTACTCAACCCTACAGTCTGTCGAGCCTATAGAGGGACGAGGGTGGGGGTGGGAGGGGAGGGCAATGGGAAGGGGGATCTTTATCTCTGGCAAGCTGTCGCCAGTATCTCCACCTGTGCGCACCTGTAGCGGCTGCGAGCGCGCACGTGCGTCCCGTCGCGAAAAGCCACGGACACGGCTCACGCTAGGGTTCACCGCACTGCTCGCCTCCTCCTCCTCCTCCTCCACCTCGTCCTCGCCTCTATCTCTGCTCGATCGAGATCGGGCTGCGAGCGGGTCCCTCCGGCGCAGTGGGCGGTGGGGAGCGGTAGCGTAGCGGTTAGCGCGCCGCGACACGAGAATCCGGGCAGCGGCGCCCTTCTGAACCGATGCTTGGCCGAGTTATGAAACTTAACCTCACACGAGTGCCCTGTGCGTTGTGTAAACATTGCTGGTCGGGAGACAAAGGCGGCCGGGCGTGGTGCTGGCGACCCACTCCCTCTTGTGACGTCGGTGCTCCTCACTAACACCCAGTCTGTTAAGGCTGTACGGGGAAGTCTTTGAAGTTGCCTCTAACGTGCGAGGCGAAACGTCGCGAGGTGGAGAGAGGGAGCGATCGACGCGGCTGTCCCGAGAGAGCAGCTTTTCGAAGCAATCATCATGCATCGAGCCGTGGAAACCCTACATCATTATGTAAGAATTATTCTCAAAAGTTATTTTTCGAGATAGCCGTATCAAGTGTCCCCTCTCTCCTTCACGACGTTCGAGGCATGATCAGGCATCTTCGGGCCTGCTGGGGGCTAAAAACGTGGTAAGCGGAACGTCGCGAAGCAGAGAGGAGGAACGCACGATACGGCAATCCCGAAAGAGCAACTTAGCGTACAGGAGATCCAGAAAGAGCAGCTTTTAAGCGCAATCCTTACATCTGATGCAACATTGATAGTGCTGCTTATTTCTGGTCGCATGACGTTTAAGACCGTTGGACCTGTGCTCCGCAAGCGTGTTCGTAAAATAAATCTACGTGTAGTCAACAGTGACATCAATGGCCGTGAACAAACAGAGCTGACGTCCCAACGATCATCATCATTTCTCTGGATGATACCATCGTGGGATTTATCTTTCGAGTGTTTGCGTGGAGTCTCGCCGCAGTACGCGCGTTCTGCTGCACTTTGCGCAGACGCACCGAAGATGTCTCATCTCATTATCTGAAACCGCTTAATCCTATATAGGGTCACGGTGAAGCCGGAGCCTATCCCGGAAACATAGGGCGTAAGGCAGGAATACACCCGACGACGGGACGCCGGTCCATCGCCGGGCATTGCGGGACAATTTTAGTCTGCGAGCCAATTAACCTATGCAGCAGCATGCTTTTTGGACTGTGGGAGGAAACCGGAGTGCCCGGCGAAAACCCACGCGGACACGGGGAGAGCATGCAAACTCCACACAGAAAGGCACCCGAGCCGAGAGATTCGAACCCGGGACCTTCTTGCTGTGAGGCGTCAGCGCTAACCACTGCGCCACCGCGCCGCCCGCACCGAAGATGTCGCATCGTCTAATGATACACTCTGCAGCATGGTCCACATGTTTTGTGACCTCCGTTTAATTAACTTATATATATATTTTTTCCCTTTAATGATAATAATTGCACTTCTAGAGCGCTTTTCACCCGAGGGTCACAAAACGCTGCACAGAGCTGTGGCGAGAACGGCACATTAGCGACAACAACGGCATATGAATGACAAATCAGCAACAATAACATATTTTTTTCAATTGATAGTAAAATAACGAATCAATGAGAGACATCAAATAACAGATAAAATAATCAAACAATCTTAGCACTCCCTCTAGGGTCTGCGAGCATTAACGTTTGTACACATGTAAAAACGTTAATGCCCACACACAGTTAGAGAAACTGTGACCCTCTGCATGCATAAACAACACTCAAAGCAAGATGCACTGAAGAGGTTAAACTAGAGAAATAATACATCGTAACATTATACATATGGGGCGGCACGGTGGCCCAGTGGTTAGCGCTGTCGCCTCACAGCAAGAAGGTCCCGGGTTCGAATCTCTCGGCTCGGGTGCCTTTCTGTGTGGAGTTTGCATGCTCTCCCCGTGTCCGCGTGGGTTTTCGCCGGGCACTCCGGTTTCCTCCCACAGTCGAAAAAGCATGCTGCTGCATAGGTTAATTGGCTCGCAGGCTAAATTGCCCCGCAGTGCCCGGCGACGGACTGGCGTCCCATCGTCGGTATATCCTTGCCTTGCGCCCTGTGTCTGCCGGGATAGGCTCCGGCTTCACCGCGACCCTGTATAGGACTAAGCGGTTTCAGACAATGAGATGAGATGAGAGAACATTGTACATAATGTATGCACATCTATATCAAATACAGGCATAGCATTGCAATGTCGGTGTCTTGTAAAGGACGGCTCGGCACACGGAATGTGTGGAGGGGCTTTGCAACACGCCTGGCCGCGTTGTGGGGCATAGTGGCGTGGTGAGTGGCACTGCCGCCTCGCAGCAAGAAGGCCTTTGCTCATGCATTGCTGGTAAATGAAAACAAAAACTTTGCCGATTTCACATTAATACAATTTACGCCCTTTTGACATTGTTTACGTTAAATGACCATTGATGTACACAAAGATTGTGTAAACGTGTGGGGACTTTAATGTGGGTCACAAGGTATCTGGACCATTCCGTACATTCGTATGGTACTACGCGTTGCGCACGGGGGAACGAGCGGCGATGCGCTGCGTGGCCGCTGACCGGGTGCATCTGACGAACCGAGTTCGATTCCCGACCACGGCTAACATGAGTGGCGAATATTACCCGAACCAGTCGTGGTTGCGTCTGGCACTAACCGTGTGTGGAATAACCCCATGAGCTGCACAGATTGGGGAGGCCTTTAGCTCGCGGTATATTAACACGGAAGTGTAGTACTAAATCTCTATGTCGTCAATAGACCGGGTTACCACCTGTCCCGGTTTATCCAGAAGCGCCTTTCTTTCTGAGAAGGCAGCAGCTACCCGAATAAATCTACGTTTTTTTCTGAAACAAGTCGTTATTCAACGTGTGGATTTTTTTGGCAGTTGCAAAGGGCACAGTCTTCTCTAATTCTGTTTGTCGCCACGATATGCTTTGGGTTTTTTGTGTGGCTCCGAGGTGGTAACCCTACATAGGTTGTGCAAATACTGTACAACGAAAAGAAAGCTTATCATCACGATATCTGTCACGACCACACACACGTGCCACACACCTTTAATGATGTATGTGTGTCTGTATACCTCTCATAGGTACTCGATAACGGCAGTTGCCTCTACAGTTTGATAAGATTACATCCCTAGCTTTGTCTTTGTGCGGATGGGTGTGGGTGCGTGTGTGTGTGTGCGGATGGGAGTGGGTGCGTGTGTGTGTGTGTGCGCGCGGATGGGAGTGGGTGCGTGTGTGTGTGTGCGGATGGGAGTGCGTGTGTGTGTGTGCGCGCGCGGATGGGAGTGGGTGCGTGTGTGCCGATGGGTGAGGAGTGGTGGCTCATCAGTTCGCACGTTGGGGTACAAACTGAGCCACCCGAGTTCGAATCCTGCTCACGGATGACACCAGCGACGCTTTTCTGAACCGGTTCTGAGCTCCCCTAGGTCGACTCAGCCTCATGAGTACCTAGTGCCGTGAGTATACATTGCCACTAGGCAGACACAGCTTGGCCGGGCGTGGTGCTGGTCACCCACCCCCTCATGTGCCGTGTCGACGGTCATTAGCACTAGACACCAGAGTCTGTCAAGGCTATACGGGAGATTTTTGTGTATTGAACCTACCTTTTGCACCTCAAGGCCCACTTATAGGTCTCCTGGGACCACTAGGTGGCGTTGAGGGCTCACAGCACATTGTTACTCCACTGCTGGATGGTGACCAACTTACCTCCCCCCATGCCGTTTCAGTCGTAATGGTTTTGTTTGTATATACTTAACGACCGTGATCAGTGCGGGTTGGTGCAGGGGTGTTTTGGGGGTGGGACGGGAAGATCAGACAGGTTTAGACATCACGGCCCCACCTGATGCTCTCCGTGGCCAGGAATTGAACCCTGGGGGTGGATTCATAGCGCGGTGTGCCAATCACCGCGTCACGGCGCGTCACGGCGCGTCACGCTAAGTCGTGACGCGCCGTGACGCTGAGTTGGTGATGATTGTTTTGATTGGTGTTTGAGAGCCTCTGCCAACGGAAGCTAATTTTTTTTTACCAGTCGCAATGATCTAACGATAGATCGAGTTCAGTTCCGCCCTGACGTGCTACGCATCATCAGGCTTTCGTCATAAAGGACTCCTGGCGATGCTACCAACGGGGGGGGTGGGGGGTGAAACATCGCAAAAGATTGATAAGGAGCACACCACACGGCTAGCCTGAAAAAAACTGGATTGGAGGGCAATTTTCATACATGGAGCCGTGAAAACATATATCATTACTTTACACTGTTAAATATGCAAAAGATCCAATATATCAATTCTGCGTTTCAGTACAGCAAGTGACATTTCGTATGAACAACGAGACACTGAACTCCTTCAGGTATTGTAGTAGAAGTTGGAACAAGTAAGTATCCGCTCGTGGCAGAGAACGACTTTCATGTTTTACCGGACAATGTTTTAATGGAACTACATGTATCCATGCTATGTGCCTACAACTGGGTCCTCGTAACGGCCAGAAACTATCAACTTTAAAATCGTACTCCACGGCAGGTGACATTAATTGGTTCACTGATGCTGATAATAGAAATTACAATGAATAACCCGCCGCGCATATTTGTTCATTGTCAAAGGTATTGGTTCGAAGAAACGATTTCGAGGCACGAGGAAACCACAGGGAGGCAGGGAGACGTGGACGTAGCCACGTGTTTAGCCGGCGCCAACATCTGCCAGACACTGCATCATATAATTATGATGTTATCAGTTAATTAATTAGTGGTGGTTTTCTTTTTTTAAGTTGTGGGAGGGAGCCAGAACACATAGAGGAAAATCGCGCTGAACCGGGGGAGAACACACAAACTCATGATGTATTTGCTTTTCTTACAGTACGAGACTGAAATAAATGAAACTTTCGGCTGATGGCAATTCGAGTGAAAACAGTTAACCTTCAGAGTCCTGATAGATCTCATCTCATTGTCAGAAACCGCTTAGTCCTGTACAGGGTCGCGGTGAGCCGGAGCCTATCCCGGCAGACACAGAGCGCAAGGCAGGGATATACCCACGATGGGACGCCAGTAAATCGCCGGGCACTGCGGACAATTTAGTCTGAAAGCCAATTAACCTATGCAGCAGCATGTTTTTGAACTGTGGGAGGAAACCGGAGCGCCCGGTGAAAACCAACGCGGACACAGGGAGAACATACAAACGCTACACAGAAAGGCACCCGAGCCGAGATTTGAACCCGGGTCTTTTTGCTGTGAGGCGACAGCGTTCACAGCGTGCTCGGTGCCTACTTCGTCTTACACCAAACAAGATGATTGGGCGAAGATTCACAACAACGTCTGCGCGACGGCGCAACGAGATGTGCGACGCGGGGTGGAATTGCCACGTCTCGAAACGCGAGTTTGACCAAAACAAGCGGTGACCACGAAGGCTCCCTCCTCCTCTCCCCCCCCCCCCCCCCC
>JAZEWT010000029.1:3574906-3600236 GCA_036362905.1 Mordacia mordax
ACTGAAAACAGGTTGCTTTGTTTAGAGAAATAAAAGGAAAATAACGTAAAATACACAACTACACAGGGCCGTCTAAAGGGGGTGTAAAAAAAAAAAGAAGAGATATTTACAGTCTCATGCACCACCTACAATGTGAAAGCATTTTGATTTTGCACACGTGCAGTTAGAATCCAAATAACACCGACAAGCGGGCACAACCACCATTAGTTCCTCTCACGTATTGCTCTTTTCTTTTTTTATTAGCCATATTCTCGCGCAGGAAACCCAAGACATGCTCGCACAGCACATGTCAACGCTGCTCCAAGCGCACGTTAGGAGCGTTTCAACGTGATGGAAATAAATACATCGACCACCACTCGTGATTATGACGTAAAAAAAAACTGATGGTAATAAATACACGCTAAGGGATGCGCTGCGGGACTCTCCTCTGCTTGCGCTGTTCATGTTGTCCGCATGTTTGGGCTCGAAGTTGGGGCAGCCACGTACACGGGGAACGACTGAACTCCTCCGTTTCCTATCGGTTGGTACTGCGCCACACCCTGTGAAGGTGGTGCAGACGCCTGCTGGCCACCCGGCAGCGAACAGGAGGCCCAGCCCATGCCAACCGCGCCACCGTAGGAGCCCTGTGGGGCGCCGTACTGCGCGCACAGGAGCGGGGCCATGGGCGTTGGTGAAACGTAAGGGGCCGTGGGCGGCCGCGAACCAGGGCAGCTGCCGCCACCGCCAAGGCCGCAAGCTGTGGCCAAGGGAGGAGACTGCGAAGGAGGGGAGGCCACCACCCCAACCTGCAGGCCCAACTGAGCCGGCGCCGAGAGTTTGCGCATCACCGGAGGAATCACCACGACGGGAGAGCTCTACAACACCGAAAGAGAGAAAAAAAAGTGAGAAAGGTGGTATGAAAAAACTATATTAAAGTGTAGCCCTGCAATTTCTGACTCATTTAACTGCTGGTGGAAGCTCCTCTGCTTAAAAGAGAGCCAAAAAGCCACTCGATAGGGTAAATGGTATAGTCTTCCATGCTGCATTTTAAGAAACTTGCCCCAATCTCTCAACTGACGCATCAGCAGATAAAACACACGACCTCTGGATTGCAAGTTCAGGCTGTTGAACAACTGCACTGTGGCAGGAAGGGAAATCTGCACTGCGACGGGCTACTAGTCATTCACTTGTTCCATGGATTTACGTGCGGTACAAGAAAATTCAACTTTTGTCAAAGTATGATAAATAAGAGATTCTACACAATTGCCAACTTAATTTGGGGCAATTGTGCTTCCTTAAAGCAGAAATGCAAGGGCAATAAAGAATGACCATTGGTCAAAACAAAGTTTACAGATTTTATTTCTGTTAAAAGGCAGGTTCTTTAACAGTGGTGAGATGTTTTCAGCCTGCCGTTGTGCATAACTGCCAATGTCACTAAGTTTCAACACTCTTCATGTTTACTTGTATGCCTGAGTTTAATATTCTAAGTGGGCCAAACTAAACAAAAAACGGTTGTGGGTTTGAAATTAACAAAGTCCAACATTTGACTTAATTCGTCAAAAGTGCATTCCTGCTCTCAACAGGTATTGAACCCATCGACTATGGCGGTGAAAATTCCACATTTTCCTTGGCGAGTAGTCGATAATTCTGAAGTCGTGACCATCTGATTTGACATCAGGTCTTCTGACGCAAGAGCGCCACCTGGCTGATTCAAGAAAGTAAAGGAGAAGCGATAGAAATTGTTGTGGCTTGGCGGCTCAGGGGGGTGGGATCATCTCATCTCATCTCATTATCTGAAACCGCTTAATCCTATATAGGGTCACGGTGAGCCGGAGCCTATCCTGGAAACACAGGGCGTAAGGCAGGAATACACCCGACGACGGGACGCCAGTCCATCGCCGGGCATTGCGGGACAATTTTTAGTCTGCGAGCCAATCAACCTATCCAGGAGCATGCTTTTGGACTGTGGGAGGAAACCGGAGTACCCGACGAAAACCCACGCGGACACGGGGAGAGCATGCAAACTCTACACAGAAAGGCACCCGAGCCGAGAGATTCGAACCCGGGACCTTCTTGCTGTGAGGCGTCAGCGCTAACCACTGGGCCACCGCGCCGCCCCGGGGTGGGATCATGGCAATGCCTAAATCTTAGGTTCAAACATCTTCTCAAGTGCACTGAGTTAATGTGGAAGAACACAAAGCCCATTTGGCTTGGCTCACGTAAAAAAGGTGTCGTAAACTGGCTCTCACCTGACAGCCAATCAGTAAGTTTTGTCACAAACGTAAAGTGTTAAATCATTACTACTTTGGCACACTGGCGTGAGAGAGCAAACCCAAAACGTTTACGAACACATGAATCAAGTCTCTGTGATAATTGAAACTAGTTTCATGAGACTGCTGGACAAAAGTCTGGAGATGTAACACAAATGTGTGTCTTGTATAGGGAGGGATGTGATTCCACTGTACGCGTAGAAGTAAGATGCACCCGGATGGGGGGGGGGGCGGTACCTCCAACTGGCAAGGCTTCTGACGTCCACTCGCTGGGTCCTGCCGGTTCTGCCCATGCTTCGTCTTGATGCTACTGTTAGTGCTGCTGGTGGCATCTTTGGCCCAGTCGTCAACGAGCTTGTGCAGGTCATCGGTGAAGGTGCCCTTCTTGTTTCCCGCGGTGGCGGCTGCTGCTGCAGCCTGCGCTTGCTGCCCACAATGATGATTGGCGCTGTAGCTCCTGGACCCTTTGTGGTTACAGCCCAGAACAAAGACACACACAATAAAAAAAAATAACAATTAAGAGTAGATTATATTTAATTTTAGGAAAATTGGCTGTGCACAATAGAATACAGTGAGGCCTTTGATTGAAAGTAAAATCGTCTCAACATCCACTTGTACTGGTTGTCATGTATGTGTCCAATAAAAGGACTTATGTAGTTGTTACTCCGCATACCAATTTGGGTTTTAAAGAACGAATGTAAAATTTTATATCGTAGGGAGCTCAGATTCGGCTTACGGAGTTCCATGTCAATTTGACGTCCATCACCTCAGCCAATAGAACTGCTCTACCACACATTACCAGAACTTTCTTCCTGCTGCTGGATCCTGATCTTCAAAAAGTCAACCAGGTTCATGACATTTTAGTTTGCATGCGAAATAACTGGGAATAAAATAAACTATACGAGGCCTTGGCTCACCGCGGGGGGGGGGGGTGCGTTCCTGGATAACCAGTTTGGCAAATGCGGGCACAAATCCACAAACAAACTACAGTGCAAATCCACCAATGGGAACGGCAGGGTTGGTAAGGTTCGGCAATATTTCGACACTTTATTTTCCAAGTACATTATAGAAAGCAAATCAGCAATGTGTGGGTTGATACGGTAATTTGGCTTTCTTCATGTCTGGTATAGTGAAGAAAATAGTATTTATAAGAAAACGTAATTCTATGATAGGCTTCACTGTATTTGATCATCACAACCACATATAGAAAGAAAAAAATTTCAGATGATCAATAACTGGCACCATAACATTAGCACAGGATTATATTCAGATGTCTGTCAAATGATCCCAAGCAAAAAAAAATAAAAAGAGCAACATAACTCCAGCAAAACCAATAAAACCTGCTCAAGACAGCATCACAAATTAAATGTCCATGGAAGCACCGGCACGACAGAAGCATACAAAAAAGAGAACCATCGACATGCCATACTATCCACAATCACCACTTTAAAAACCTAAATAATGATCAGGGATCACAATGAGGCATATTCATTTCTTCCATATTTAAAAGTAAATAAATTGCAGACCGCAACTTTTATTTTGGAATAAGAAATGGTTCCTACGGTTGGAACTGAACCAATGCATAGAAATTCACTTCTTTAACTTATCCAACAGGATGCCCAGCTGAAAATTAAACAATTTCCATTAAAAACCTCTCAAAGCCAGACTTAAGTAAATGAGAAAGTGCAGTGAGACAGGTTACCCAACATGAACAGGAAAAAAAAGCTTCTACAAGAACAATGTTCACATGCCAATTAGGCTATGCATGTTCTAAGTGTGCACTTGTGAACTGGTGATCTAAGGGTTTACATGTACTGTGTATGTTGTGTGAAATTCCGCAAAACCATTGGATGCTACGTGCTCAAAATCGCATCTTCAACTAGGCCAGGAAATGTGTTCAGCCTTTCACCTGTGCGTTATTGTTGATGGTGACTCAGATTAAACTGCACAATAGTGTCGATTTGTAGATTTAAAGCCTCTAAATTACATTTAAAATATTTAGTCAATTGCTATTAACCTCAACTGTGTTTGAACTCTCGCGGGCACGCACCACTGTGCAGAGACATCCAGGCACACCCAGGACACACTGGTCTCTCGGCTGGTCTAGGATTGTCTGGGAATCCCCCAAGAGGATCTTACAGTCTGTCTCTGACACGCTGGTAGTATTGTAACTCCACATTGAGAACGCCTGGTTACCTCGAGGGAAAGAGAGGTCTGGTCTGCCCTACTCAGAATCCTGCTGCTGCTGTGAACCTCACCAGGAAAAGCAGTATATTGAAAATGAAAGGATGTTGTTATAGATCAAATTACTCCTGCATTAATTACATATAAATTATAATTAATACAGTACTGTTTTTAAAATAAATTATTTTCCGTATGCTGAGCAACCCCATTTAGGGGAGTTGATCTCTGCTCAGTTTAGTCTGGCTTCGAGAGGTTTAAAGGTAAGACTAAAATTGTAGTGGCAATCTGACGCGCGGTGCAATTTAGTTTCTCCGTATAGAACAAAATAACTCGTTTAAGATTTTTTCCATTCACATTCTACCGAGCACAGTGCAATCCCTGTGAAAATGAGAGGCGAGGTCGCGTACACAAACACAATGGCACATGCAGCTGGGAGGAACGAGAAAAGACCAATAGTTACTACTGCGATCTTTCCCTAGACAAAGCCGCTTTAGGGAGTTCCCTAAAGCGAAGAAAAGAAAGACAATGTTAGGGAATTGTAGAGGGTAGAACTTGCCCTGCAAGCATAAACACCTGGCGTGGTGCTTTTAACCCGTTGGGAAAAAATATAATTTCAGTAACACGCGTAACTTACGGTATACAAAAGTGCTTGGCTGCAAGCTAAACAAACCCGTCAACAGCCATATGGATTGTGTGGTTAACAGTGATGTCTGCTATAATGAAACGCTGTGCTGAATACTGTATGTATAAATACCAAACAGGAACACATTATTTAATAAACATTCATTTATTTAAGCAGTAAAGGTGAATGCAAATAAGAGTACTGTTGCATGCGGCTTTCAAAGTAAAAATAATAAGATAATACCTTAAGAAACAATAAACCAAATGGACAAATTACTTACTCCCCCCCTCCACTCAAAACAATCAAGGTGTTAACATACACAAATGCACTTTAAGAAAATAAAATGTACATTTTTTTCAGTCACTTAAAACAAAAATCTTTAAGGGAAATCGCGAGGGGGGGGTAAACGAAAATGCAAATAAATGCGAGCCAAGCGAATCAGACAGCCCTCCCGGATCTACAAACTAAATCAATGAGTGAACGCAATTCAGCACAGCGTGGAGGCATGATGAACTATGCTAATATCAGAGCTGGGTATTAAGTGCCAAATTGTTCATGCAGCTGCTGGAGGCCAAGTGCGTTTTAAGCACAACAAAGCAATTTCAGTCATGTCAGGCAATGTTTTATTTTCTTGTTTCTTTACAAAACTGTGTGTTGGAGGATAGTCTGACTCGGGACTGACGACACTAAAGGTGACTTTAGGAAATTGAGAATGGAGACCTACGCATTCAAGTGAGTTCCCATGCAACTAAATTCACAAATTCACCTGTGCACAGGTGGAACGTCGCAAGTTAAATGCCTGTGGACATTTACAAAATAAATACCTCTTGTTTATGCATGCCTCCATGACTGCACGCTGAACTGTCAAGATACATCAATTTCCTGTGTACGTTCCCGGCTTAACCACCACACTGTATTCAGAGCGGGCCAATTCCTGTACTCCACTGGAAATTGAATCGCTGGAGTGGGCGACCAAACACTGTGGGTGGGAGTGCAGTTCAAATGTTTCAATTCATGCCAAATACATTGTTTTGGCTGTTGAGAGGAACACGACACAAAGCGAGGTCGATACAAATATGGAAGAACATCTGCAGATGGGTACAGGAGCGCCACCCTGTGTACAATCAGGGAGAGCTGCCACAGCTGCACGTTTAGAGTTTAGGACGAAGAGCAATTACAGATAGACCAGGACATGGCTCCACTGATGAATCTGGTACGAGGTTTGCTACTAGGTTTATTGGCGACTTTCTCGGAGGTTTTGCGGAAAAGTGTCCAACCTACAGGTGAAGGCAAGACAAAGAGGGGAAGGAAACGAAGGAAAAGAAATCTCACAGATCAAGTTGTTAATGACACGCGGTACGCCCGCAACGGGTACGCAAAGTTACGGCGCACGCAGTTTCATCACCGGGGAAGGAACGCCAGTGCCTCACTGCGTCAGAGTACCACTGGAGGTCACGACAGCGGCATAAATGAGCCAGGTCGCCGTTGCTCCCATAGTGCCCTGGGTGTCAGGTGCAGCCAAGAGAGAGGTAATGTGACGCTAAGAACAAATGATAAATATTCAATCAGCGGAACTGTGTACAAAAGGTGCGGATGTCGGAAAGAACGGCGTGCCTCATGTGACTCTGCGGCATGGCGAGCACAGGTCCCGATCATCCGAGACACTTTGTTCCTTCTTTATTGTAAACTATACTTCACAGGCTTGAGAGCTATTATACATAATGTTTTATTACTTGAACGGTTATTACAGTGCAAAAACGAGGCAGTATTCAATGTTTGGTACATTACAAGTATCGCAACAGTGCTTTGTAACATTTGTGAAAAAGGCAATACAATAAACCCTGTGTCCAAATATTACGAAGGTAAATAGAAACATCAACATTTTTTCTTTACTTGTTAGTATAGTATATCACAGCTGTGGAGTTGTCAGTGTAAAACACTACTTTCGTGTAAAATAACTGTTCTATATAAAGTGCTTTGAGGAAATTAAAACTGTATATCAAAGCGCGCATGTTTAGCAAACAAAGTAACTTTTCATCTTAATAGTCGTACAATCATCCCCGCAAAAAAACAAAAGCATCACCGCTATATCCAGAACAGATATTAATCCAAAACGCAGCACATTTTAAAACACATCACCATCATATTTTACTCAACAAATACTGCCAACTGGCTTCATAGAACAAAAAAATACCAATACAAAAACACGTGAAACATTCCAAGCAAATAAAAGAAGGCTACTTGGTGTCTTATGATCAGCGGTTCCCTACCTTGGCTGCTGCCACTGTGACCTGAATACGAGCCGTCACCGAGTACGGCGTTCTGGACACACTCCTGCTCCGCGACGGGCCTCAGCGCCCTCGGCTGTCTGGTCTGCACCCCAGGGGGGGCGCTAGCGCTCAGGTCCTGCTGCACTGCAAGCGGACTGGTAAAGGCATCCACCAGCGATGTGCCCGGGGTGACATAATCCGAGGACCCGAGCTTCCCTGCAGCCACCACGATCATCAATCGTTACCATTGTGAGTCATCATTATCAGCCTAATCCTGTACCGCAGTGGTCTACAACCTCTTTAAGCACAAGATCACTTTTAGAATGGAGCCTGTATCTTTCAATCATGGATCGATTTACAAATTGGTATCAGAATCGACTCACGAGCTGATTCATCTTTAAATATACATCCACACTGCACAGTGTCGTAATGGCACGTGCAACGTATTGCAATTAAGACAATACCAGTTCAATTACGACCGATTGTTCAATACTCTATGAATCGGGTGGTTTGAGACCGTTGCTGTGTTGGCTCATAAAGGGCCAGAGCCTATGCCAGCAAACGCAGGGTGTGAGGCAGACCTTATACCCAGGATGAGATGCTAATTCTATCATGTGCATCTGAAGGAAGCCATTTCATGTTTCCAAAAGCATATCGTTGAAAGGTAGCAGGAAACTGAAGTACCCGGCAGAAATTCATGTGGACACGAGCAAAACACCACACAGAAAGGCATCAGCTCGAAATCGAACCTGGGTCCTTCTTACTGTGATGCAGAATTGTTGCTCACTATGCCACCGTGCCGTCCGCATCTCACGTCACTGAGTCATTACATTACTAATGTCTGACGAAGCAACCCTCTTATGGACAAGAGCACTGCTGTGTCAGACTACCGATAATCATCTACCATTTATTGCCTGCAATGTACCCGACCCTCGTCAGACCTGAGAAGCTAAGCAAGATTTAAACCGCGATTGTTCTTGCACGGCATGCATCGTGGGGATAGGTTGCATGTATAAACTGAGCAGCAGATACTGGCGCAAAAGCCACTGTTGTAATATACACATTTGTTCCATGTCTATGCTTCCCGTCGTCACTAACCCGTGTGGACCACAGCGCAGAAGGGAAACACTGCCGTGTTTTGCCTTTTGGCAACATTTGGTCCAACACTCGTGAGACGAGGCTAAAAAAAGTTGTCACTGGTATATGTTTCATTTGAATAATTCACTGTCAACTAGTCAGTGAATCAGTTTTTATTTCAGTTGGTAGGAACCGTTGAGCTATGTCGCTCTTTGTAACAGTTTTCCAGCTGGGATGGGTAAGCAAGTTACAATAAGTTAGGGAATCAGGGGAAATTTCATCATGACAATAAACCCAGACAACATGTTTTTGGACCACTCAATAGTGTACACTAATCGGTATTTAGGACAACGCATACATTTTTAGAGTATATTTGTTTGCACAGTTCATTACAAGTACGCATGGTTATTGCAGACTTAATACTTCATAACAAAAGGGTCTATTTGGCGTCTGACCATTTTAGCACCTGTACTCTTGCTAGCATGGCTACAGCCTAGTCTCTTTTTTCACCTTTGGCATACTGGCAAAATGTTCCTGTAAGCGAAGTAAAACATTTAATTCTACGTGCAGATTTATGAGTCGTGGCCACCTTGTAAGATTCATTCTCCCCCCACGTATTCCAGTTTCCTTCCACATGGAAGCAACTATTATTGGTCAGGCACTCCAATGTCCACCCCTCACTACACCCATTTGCCAAAGAAATCCCTCCTGTAACTGACAATATTGTCAACCACTAAAAATTGCTAATAATTTCATTCCCATATTTTATGGATACAAATATGTGCAATAAACAAAGTTAAACTAACTCACTCAGCAAAGCAGATAATAAACATGGTCACAAGCTAAGTTTATAGTCAGATTGATTCTTACTGTACGCACAACACCACGTGTGGCAGCTAAAATTGTAGAAGTGGGTGATTACAGTGTTAACAAAGCATGTCAAAACTAAGTCGTGAAACTATGTTTATTTTGAAAATCAAACTTGGCTTTTGTACAGGAAAACTCCGTTTCTTTCCCAAGGGAAGCCGTATAGGCAAGGCCTAAATAAACACACCATTTCTACAACTTCCCATGCAACGCTACACATGTTGTGCACTGACCGCTGTATCAAGCTAATTAAACACTGCCAATCTGTCCACGCTTATAAACGCATCGCGAGACATCACCATCTGTTGCTTGCTGTCTGGATTGTTGGCTTTCTGGATGTGAGCATGTCAGAACACTCCCATTTTTTGTAAAAAATATACTGGAACAAATAAATAAGGGTAAAGCATAGAAAAACACTGTATAAATATATAAAACAAATTAACCATTTCTCCTCCCACTTTCCAACTTATAAATCATTCTGGTTCAGTAATGGATGCCTTTCCTAATTACTCAGAATGCATTAACGTCTATATTTAATTAGGTGCGAAGCTAAATCTTTCCAATTTATCGCTGACAATAAACAAAGCACTTCCACACTCAGCCGGACATTGTTAATTATTCAGGGCTACGAGCGGGGAATGGGGGAGGGGGGGTCACTCACCACTAACGGGCGACGCCGCCACCATGGCTTGAGCCTGTTCGCCTCTGCCTCCATCTCCTGGTGGCGCTTTCCCCACTTTGGCCGTTCGCACGCCCTTGCCGTTGCGCCACCGCCGGCCAGAGGGAAGCACCAGCTGCGCCAGTCCCGCGGGAGTAGGTGGCAGACGCCCGAGGTGCTCGTAAAGTTCCTCCATTTCCCTTCGCTGCTGCAACTGGAGCTCAGACAGCTCCTTCAAGTGCCTGCGGGTGGGGGTCGCAAGCACGGAAAGGAGCGGGGCTTGACACGGGCGCCGATTTTTGCTACACATATGAGCGAGGCTTTGTGAGCTGACTAACGATGCCAAGATTTGGGATTGTGGCCAGAGGAGTCTCGCCAGAGCAATGACAACCGCACCATACACTGGCGATGGCAGACACCACGATGGAGTCTCCCATGACTCTGAATGGTGGTGGTGATAACACTACAGAACAACAGTTTTGTTCAGGGTCCATTGTAGGAAGTTTGCTACCAGGAGATCAGCAGGTTCGGCGATGGACTGGCGTCCCGTCGTCGGGTGTATTCCTGCCTTACACCCTGTGTTTCCGGGATAGGCTCCGGCTCACCGTGACCCTATATAGGATTAAGCGGTTTCAGATAATGAGATGAGATCAGCAGGTTCATAAATTCTTCTACCCACTTACCAATGACTGTTTGGACCAAATCTTAGTAAATATTAAAGTATTGTAAATTTGGTAGTTTATGCTAAATAAAGGTTAATCTACTTAAAATTTCTCCTGCCATAAAAATGTGCAAGCAGTGGTTAACAGCAGCCACTGGAGATGAGCAAAATCCCAATGCCTTAACTTTTGATCAAGGCACTGATTCCAGATTTTGCAGTCTAAGCAATCCAAACTCTAAAATCTAATTCAAAAGCCATTGCTTGCACTGTAATTTTCGGCGTGCACCAATTGTACGCGAAAAATTCAGTGTGCTTCACATAACTCAATTAATTTAAAAGGGGGCAATGAACATTAACAAACAATATCACGATTGATAGCAGTTATAATGAGGACACTTTGCTGAAATATGAAACAGGAAACCTCAGTGTAATATTAAACTGTCACACGTTGGGATCGGATTTATTTTTAAATGCATAACCATTGCATGTGAGCACAGCATGTCAAGTGTCTGTACTTGGGGGCCGCGACAACCCACGCGCAAAAGTCTAAACCAACAAACGGTGCAGTGTCACCTCTCCCGAAGCTTCTGCAGCTCCTTCTTCAAGTCCCCCTCATCGGGATCCGAGTCCAAGTCGCTGCACAGAGAGGGTGATCGCTGCTCGTCGGACGAGTCCCTGGCTTCGTGGTAAGGGTGCTCCGCCGTCCTCCCCGCGCGAGGCTCAAGGCTCGCGTACATCTCGTCATTTTCGCCCTCGTCACTGGGCACACTCTGCTCCGGAATGACTGAAACCAACGGCTGGATTGAAACCGTCTCATTTTTCGAGGGCGTCTGGTTCAAGGTCATCGTGATGCCAGCAGCTGAGCTGTCATCCTGCTCCTTGGTGTGGCACGGTGTCAAGTTTGTGGGCATGGGAGAAAGTGTTGAATTTTCGAAGCCCACGGAATGATTTTCGCATTTTTCAGAGTTTGTAGAACTGAAATCGGAGGCCTTGGTAGCAGTCGCATGCGACTTCAAGCCCACGGCAGCTTGTTTTGTGCTCCCATCCACGGTGTACTCGTCTATGCCATGCCCACGCAGCCCTTGCTCCTTTTCCGTTTCTTTAGCAGAAGGAATGACTGTCGACGATCCAGGGTCTGCAGAGACTTCGGTGGCAGATTGGAGCTCCTTTGGTGTTTGCACTGACACTGGAGTAATCTGCAATACAAATTATCAACTTTATTTAATTAATCTCTATAAAAAATTGAGCACACTCTTTAAACAAAGCACACAACTGCATGTGCAAGAGACAAAATGTTACCAACACATTCATGTTTAGGCAAAATATAAATTTAATGGCAACGTAAACTTATACATTATATTTGTCTGCTTGGTGATGTAAAATATATGGCAATATAAACGAAACAATGATTTACTGTCTCCAGTTTCTATACTTTTAAAATACATATTTCAATAGCATAGGCTACGGCTTTCAGCGCAAAATACAACATATAAGTCCATTAGCACCTGGTCTTTTGGAACAATTGATAGCAATATGTAAAAAATCAGGAAAAGCTTTAACTGGTTTCCACTTGTCTAAGTTTCAGAAGTCGGGTATCGATATTATATAAATGCATCTGGGTTGTCTGGTGTTATACATAATAAAAATATGGGGAAAATATTTGACCTAAAATCTCGCGTTCTCTCGGCAGACTAAGCATAAATAGACGTTTCGTGGATGAAATAAGCGAACAATTACATAAAAGGTACATACAGACGACAGTGCAATTAGGAAGAGCCTACTGAAAAGCTGTTTAATCTGCTGCTAAAGGGGTTGTCAGTTTAGTTCTGGCACAGCTATTACATTTAAATGTGCAGTCTATCCAATGATGCCAATTCAACCATTAGTGATTACGATACACAACGAGAACACTGCCTAACAAATGCAACCTCTGTGCTTAATTGGCACTTTCGAATTAAGAGGGGTACGGTAGATATTACAAGGTGATCCAACAGAGGGCATATCATGGAACACTTACTAGGCAGCAAGAAGAACATATGCCCTGTTTGAACTACTCCTGGGAACCATATTCTGCAAGCAATGGGACGGCTCAGTTCTCGTCCAGAACCTGGACTTTTTCCTACAAGTTCCATGAGACTCAGGCTCAGGTCCTGCAACTCCTTCCACCTGTCCCATCAATTCTCTCTAGCTGGTGGAAAGTTGTTTCCGCTGGTTTAAACAGCCGGTATTCAAGTTGATCCCTGTTGCTGGGTGTCACCAGTGGTGGGGGCACTGGAGCAGAATTTCACAACCAGATACCCTGCCTGATACCAACCTCCTTTAGTTGCAGGGTCTTCGAATCGCTATGTCTGGAACCTACTCTCAGACATGTTCACTATGGGAAAACCCTGTCAGGAGTGTTATACTTCAGGTGACATAGCTTTTTGGGCTCATTGGAACACGAAAACTTCTCCACAGTATAAGTGAGTTAAAGAAAAAAACATGTTGCTGATGTTTGGGTTGGATTCTATTTCCTAAATCTATACAATAAAAATAAAAACATCCCGAACACTGACTTAAATTGAAGATGTAGTTGACAATCAATCTTATTGATGTATTAACATTATAACAATAAGAATTTTTGAGAACAAACAAAGTTAGTGTTCAAACTCCCTTAGGGTCCAGGCATACACGGCATGTCTAACAAACACCCTAACACCTTTTAACTCAGGAAGGGTTTAACGCTTGTCAGACACCTCAGGTGACAAAGCCAGGATACATGTCCAGAAGGTAAGAAAACCCACACACATATCCAATAGAAGCCAACATCGACAAAATAGGAGGAAACCGGAATACCTGATAAAAACCCACGTGGGCACAGGGAGAGAGCACGCCAACCCTGCACAGAAAGGCACCTGAGCCGGGAATCGACCCCGGGACCTTCTTGCTGTGAGGTAACAGTGCTACTCACTGTGTCAGATCGATCTTATACAGTAAGTAACAATTAACAAGGAATGCAATCGCATTCACTCTCAAAGAGAGAGGAATGACTCAGAGACATAAGGAACCAGAGACCGGTAGGGAGGTGGAAGGCAGCCATGTAGTTAGCTCGCACAAATATTTGGCAAACACCGCATGTTACCATAACCAAGTTCACTGATGCCATCACCAGAGGAGGAAACAAAATTAAAATACCTGAAACCGCCCAAGTTTGACGACAGGTTGGCGATCATCATGCAATGACAACGCTGCACTTTCACCTTCAAAGCGAGCTTCAGACAGGAGCAACTGCATGTCCGCACTCACTTGGGAATCTTTCATTCGTACCATCCCCACTGTGTACCACACACAAGAGATTCAGTTAGTTTAGAGAGAACTTGAAGTGCTTCGCACGGATGGGGCATTCGGACTAATCAATCTCATGCAACGTATGAAGCTTGTGCCGATACCAACATACACTCAAGTTTATACCCATGGCATTGCCATGCATCCTGGTGTGATGTGCAGGGGCAGAGCAGGGAGGTGAAGTACCTTGATAGTGTTTGGCCAAATTATTCTAACTGATGTGTGGTCATTAGAGTTAATCAAATTGTACTTCGCCTGTTCTATATTAAGACACACCGGGCAATGGTAAGGCATATATGCTGAGTTGAGCTCATGTCCCTAAGCTGCAGCTTGGAACATAGCAGTGCACTTTGTGAAATGTATCATAAAAATACAATAAGCTGTAATCTCTTAATGGTCATGGAAAAAGATAAAGCACGTAAATACAAGACCTGTACTATAAGTATTATACTTCAATTACATGTGAAAACCAAATGTATTTTTCTACTTTCTGGCAATAAAACACTGTACTGTGTAGCCCCAAAACACTACCTTTAGAAATATAAAACCTGATAAAACACTGTACAGGAGATATATGTACTTACTTTCATTGTCTGAAATATTGTATGTCTGCGATAATTCATCCACCCCGTGGTCTCCGCATTCTACACCAACACCAACCTGGAAATAAATAATATGGACCGTTTCAGACATACATCAATAGGACAATAATCATATGAAGCATGTTTTTAATAATTAGTAGATAATACTGATTGTGCTTTTATTCACTTGTTTGCAGCACATTTAAACATTATAAAATCTGGGCATGACCAACTCTCACACATAGACATATTATTCAGACTTCAGCATCAATCAGTCTGTGAAATCTAATACCGGAATGGAAAAACATCATTAGTCTGTGTCAGTGCTTAGAGCATTTTTCCATATGGTTGAAACACTGGCTCTTAATGTGCCCACGGCGCATTACGATAGTGCATTACATATATTAGGTAAAGGGAGAAAGGGCAGCTTCGCTAACACATTGTGCTCTGATTTTAACGATGACGGCTCATTTCCCAGCTGTGCCCATCATCTGTATCTAGTGGAATATGAAGCTGGTGTGGGTCCAGTCTAGATTAACGGTCGAAAGTGGGTAATGTTCTGTGTCAGCAACAATAGCAGGAAGATAAAAGGCCACTGGGTATACCTAGTATGGCTCACAAAAGCCCTGTGTGCCATGCTGTTCTTAATAGGTGCTTGCTAACAGCAACTGCACCAAAACTGTGATTGTAATTGGTGGAAAAAAACATATGTTTTTAATGTGCTAAATATATACACACACACACACAATCTGAAAGCCAACGCCACGTTATGTTTTTGCTTGTGATCTTTAAAATAAACGTTAAACTGCCCACTGCCACAAAAATCCAAAGCAGCCGAATATTAACTAAAGTATAGCTAAACATACCTGCATTGTTGTAATTCATAACGTAAAACACATATTATACCTTACTGTAAATGAGTCAATGGGGTTCACATTGGCAGTTCCTCCTGGGCCGAAAAAAAAAAGCCTCACAAATAACAAAATTGGGAACACATTACTTGTCAACAATAATCACACGCAGAACAAAGCGCAGGTGAGCTTGGCACGGTACTTTTCTCTGCCATGCTCCTGTGAGTCTACCCCGTGTCAGTATGATTGTCCAGTCAGGGAGCACTTTCACTACGTGTCAGCTGGATACTATAAAAAGACTGAGCAAGCAGCATCTACAAGGGAAACCAAGCAAACCAACCAGGGGAGAGAGAAAACAAATATATGAAATATTAAAACCCACATACATTGTTAACCTTTCCAAATGATGCTCTATTCAAGCATTTGGGCATACATTTAATAATGTGTCTCTCCTGCTGCAAGAATTTTTTTCTCTCTCTCCAAGCAATTCAAGCAGCAACCACGTGAAGCCATTGGTTGCCCGATTTATTTACAGCATCGGCACACGTCCTTGGGAAGCAAGGACATGCCATGTATTTAGAAAATAGCACTTCAGTCTTGTAAGACTGGCATGGTCATAATTTACATTGGTTTTTACATGTACATTTTTCAAGAGGCCCAGTGCGTGTGGCAGATTTCGGATACTGGTGTATTTTTATGCGTTTGAT
This sequence comes from Mordacia mordax, assembly GCA_036362905.1. Lineage (NCBI taxonomy): Eukaryota > Metazoa > Chordata > Hyperoartia > Petromyzontiformes > Petromyzontidae > Mordacia > Mordacia mordax. Next base: position 3,590,958 of record JAZEWT010000029.1, read on the forward strand.
AAATGAATTGAAAAATATATATTTAGCCATTTGCATTATTTCAATAAGAATTAAATAGCAAAAAGATATGCAAGCCATACTGTTTAATTAGAAAAAAAACCCAATATATATTTATAGTTTTTCACTTTTGGTTATTTCCTGTTAAGTGTTTGATGCGAAGAAAGGTTCACCATGTCAAGCTTAGTGAGACCTAAATATGACAATAAACCATTAACTTTTAAATTGATCATCTAATTTCATCTTACTATCAAATATGTCAAAACTCCAAACCGTATATGAATTGCAGGAATAAAAGATGTGGGTTTTAACAATCGAGGTAGATGGGTAAAAATCTGTTTAATATTTAAGTGGAGAGTACTATGTAATAAAGTGTAAGGTTACTATAATTTGCTGACTTCCGCTGCAAGAGTGATCACACCCTAACAGACCAGGGCGTCTCACACAACAGACGATGACCAACGCAATAGAGAGCAGCCAACCGCCGAGCTGCATAAACAAGCGAAGCTAATCAACTTAATTCCATTCAACTCCAACTTACAGGTGCACACGGAGAAAGGGAATGAGCTCGGGAACGGCAGGCAGGAAGGAAAGGCAATCCAGCAGGGTCACCACTGGAAAGGGACGAGGCCGGTGGGGTTGGGGGCCGGTTGCAAGCTTGGTCGGCAAACGCGGGCAGAAGAAACTCCTCTGCCAATGCTAGGACGGGAGGGAAGGCAACACTCCCAAGTGCGGCATGCGGGAGCGGGGTCGCGTTCTGCTGGCCGGCCGACATGCCAGCTGGTGTAACGGCGGCGGTATTAGCAGCAGTAGCGGCAATAGCGGCGGGGAGGGGAAGGCCCATTGTTCTGCTCGGCGACTCTGCGCTACTTTGATCGGCGCCGCACGTTTCCGAGGCACCGGCCGCGGGATCCTTCTGACCATCACCATACGTCGCAGAAGAAACAGATGAGCTAGAACTACACGAGTCTTGAAAAAGAGTCCTTAGCTTCTCGTCTAAGTCCTTAATATTGCCAGGCTGAGTGGACACCTTGGGGGTGTCTGGCTCAGAAGTGGATGTGGACATTTCACTATAAATTTGCTGCGAATCTATGGTCTGGGAGATGGACTGCGTGACGTTTGTTTGCGCGTCGGCAGCTGTGTATGAAAGGCTGCCTGGGGAGACCATTGGGGAGTCGACCGCCACCGGCAACCCAGACTGGGGCGGCTCAACTGGAGCGCATGGCAACGCGCCGTTGCCCGGGGTTACTGCCAATGGCAACGCGCACGGCTGCTGCTCGAACAGAGGGGATGGCTCGAAGCCAAAGGAGCTCACGGCTAAGAGCGGCATCACATGCTTTGCAGCGACAGAGGGTTCCAAAACCGGAATGGCTAGAGACATGGGAGCCTGCGTGTGGGTGTTCGAGTGCTGCTGTGCGTGCTGCTGCTGTGCGTGCTGCTGCTGTGCATTCTGCTCTGCCCGCTGCTGCTCTGCGAGTGGAGGAGCTACGGGTAGGGACGAGTCTGGCACACCACACGGAACCAACGCGCCGTCGCCGCCGCCACCTACACCGCCTCTGCCGCCACCCCCCTCAGCCCCCTCTACCACAGGGGCACATACTTCGGGTGACGGCACTTCTGCTGCGCCGCCCGTGATCGGCTCTCGGCAAACGGCGTTGGGAATGCTTATCGAAAGCTCCTGTGGCGCGATGGCATTTTCTACGCAGGGGCTCGAGAGGAGGAGGAACGGTGGATCGCCAGCTTGGAAATTCGGTGGTGCTGTGCTGGGGCTCTCAGACAGCTGGCAGCCCTTTCTCATCTCGTCAAACATCCGCTTCAAGCTCACGGCCGAGTCGGAGCTCGACAGCCCCGCTCTGATGGTGCTGTCTGTACACGTGATAGAACAGGGCAGTAATGCAAATTCCATAAAATGCATTCAATACGGTAACAATCATTTTTCCCCATTAAAACGTTCAAAGCAGTCACAGTGTACAGCCTTGGAGATACACAATGAAGCAATTAGCACCCCAATATATATTTGCCACCAATTTAGAGACCATAATAATGCATAGTATAAACAAAAGGACAGCACCTCTCTATACAAGCATGATTCATCCACCATCCCATGGTATACTAACAAATGACTCAGAGCGGTGACTCACCGTTTTCATTGCTAGCTTCCGATACCCGGGGCTCTGTGGGAATAATATCTGTCGTCGAGTCGGCTTCAACGCCGATATCTTCCAGCTGACTTTCTAGCACTGGGCTCACAATGAACTTGCGGCCTCCTGTGCGAACCACTGTGGAGCGCCTTGTGGCATCTCCTTGAAGGAACAAATAAATAAAATTAACAGCAACTCACTCATTGCACACTCACGGAGAGCAAGAGCCAAGACCAGCTGCAAGTGCCGATTCAATATATCGAATGTTAAAAAACACATTTAATCGGGGTGCCTTGCACAAATGATGTGTGCAGTTGTTTGCATCATTAAAAGCACCTCGTGGGAATGACATGACGTGTGCAGGTTTTGGAAAGTCTTATTAGTTAGTCCCCAAATGGCAGATGAACAGATTTTATTTAATAAAATGTCATTAAACAAAAAAATTATGTTTACCAATAACACAGTTGTTTGTTTTGGATCAGATTGGTCCATACGAAGTGATGATTTAGGGGTGATATTAAACCAGGTTACCTTCTAGCCTATGATAAAATTTTCCAGTACAAAGTTGTAAAAAAGGAAGATGTTTTACCATTTCTAACGATTACACAGGTGTTAAGATCTTAAAACACTAATTAGAAACTTTTAGCAAAGTGTCCCAGTTTGCAAAAAAACACACACACTTGTGGCAAAAAATGCCAAGTTTACCATTTGGTGGACATTAACATTCTTATAATTATGATTTTATGCAGAGGCTATCATAACCCCTTTGGAGTGTCAACATTTTTGTTAATTGGCTAATCATACAAAATTAACCTATTTTTACTATTCTAGAACCTCTATGGCTTGACCACATTTCTGTTATTTAGCTAATCATAGACATGTATCTTTGTAACATAATGTACCATTTAGAAGATCTATTTTTGACCAAATTTTAAATTCAAAGACTTAAACAAAATATAAATGATAATGCGTGAAAAACTACTGGTTATATTAACACATGTATAAATGTACAAAACAAAGCTGGTTGCGAAGTTCAAAGACATGCTGCTGCCTAGGTTAATTTCCCAGACTCAATTACCCCTGGAAATGTAGCAGCTTGCTAACCCCTTCTACTGGACAACTGTTAAAGCAAGTTACATAGCTCAAGAGTTCCTTCCAGCTTAAATAACAAATGAACGGAGGTGTGCGCATTCACACTTGGATAGTTTCGGTCTGTAAATCAGTTTACATATTGTTGCAATGGTAAATAATGTCTGTAACACTATTTGTTGCTGTAGTTGTTTTCTTGCTATTTAACCAGTCCAAAATGTTTTGATACAAATACGAATTCGTTCTGTATTTGCGTGTAAACAGCCATTTTAATTCTGGTTCAAGAATCCACAGAAAAGTTTTGCTTACCAGAGGCAAGCGAACCCGGAGTTTTCATTGACGAATGCTGAAAGAAATTGTCAAATGAATGCAATTTTTTTTTACTGTAAGTACAGCTCTGAAGGTTAGTTCAATTTGCTTATTCATAACTTCAATAAAAAATAGATTGAAAAAATCGTAACATTTTACATGAGCAAACCGCAATTAACCTTGTCAACCTTGTCAATGCTAATCTGCTCATATTTATTGATGTATGCCAGTGTCCAGAGAGGTTTTGCACATCATGTGTTCCCTTACCTTGGACTGATGTTTGGAGGGTTCCCTTTCACCATTGGCATTGTTTTCACCGAGATTTTCTGTGCTGTCTCCTTCGTTTCTGGGCCAGATGTTCATCTCGTCAACCTTCTCTACAATATCTTTAATTTGCTCTGTAAAAATATCCTTTTCCAAATCCAGTATGAAATTATTCACCACCTATGGCACGAGCAAAACGCGCATACGTTATTGATAATTCCCGATTAGTTGTTGCAAGACGGATGCGTAGCATTGTACCACATTACTAATTGTAACGTGACAGATACAGAGGAATGTTTGGACTCTCAAAGGTTATTCTGTAGACCTAGCAAATACACCTAGCAGCAAACTATGCGTTTAACCACCTATGCATGTGTTGAGACAAACACAATATCAATTACCAACTGAACACTAGAGATTGAGAGCATAACCTTACACGAATGCTTTTATTTCTCGTATACATTTGACAAGCCCTAAGGAAATGTAATGCTAATGTATTCCTTAATTAAATTTATAGAACATTACTGCCATCAGGCGATAGATGAGGAAGACAAATTGCCATATATAAAATACACATATTAACGGGAATTGTGTTTGCATTAAAATACCGTACCATGTAATCTGCAATCTCTTCAGGATCGTCAAAATCTGGTTCAAATTTAAAGGTGACTGTCTTGTGGTTGTGCGTTTCCATTTGGCATTCAACAACCTTGTCTCCCTCCTCTGCAACCTTTAGCAAAACGATACAAGTAATGCGTGAGAAAGCTGCTTACAACCACAATCCAAATGTAAGCATCAGGGGGAGCGACAAAGTATTTTAAAAACAAGTTATCATGAAATTGCCCGATCCCGGTTTAAGAACAAGAGTGATGAGACGGCATCATTGAAATCCTGGACTTGTAATCCAGGCATATACCATGATTAAACCAAGTTCTCAAATGCAGTGGATTGATGGTTCCAGTCTGGTCACAAATTACTAAAACATCATGTTCAATATTTCATTGACTTCATTTGAAAAATTACAGCTCCCTGACTTACTGTCGCATACTCAGCGTTCAAGAAGAGACTTCATTTACATGATTTTAGAAGTAATTTTGTAACATACTCCAAAGCCATTCTGTCTTATACAGAATGACACTGATGTTATCTACAGCGTTGCAATTATGTCTGTTAAAAACATATCCATGGAGTCGAACATTCTGGATCTACTACCTCTAACAAAGGTAAGTTGTGCAGAGTACAGCTCTGAGGTAAGAGTGTAAAAATCTGCTCCGTGCCCCGGAGTCATTTGAAAATTGGAACCAATGACCATGAGGATTAAATATCTACAACCAAAAGCATAAAAATGCTATCTAATGAACACGAAATATGTTTAACACAAATTGAGGTCACTAGTTGGGACTACCATAACCACAAAACATACAGAAGAATTAAAAGGACAATTTATATATCTCATCTCATTATCTGAAACCGCTTAATCCTATATAGGGTCACGGTGAGCCGGAGCCTATCCCGGAAACACAGGGCGTAAGGCAGGAATACACCCGACGACGGGACGCCAGTCCATCGCCGACAATTTATATATGCGAGTAGATAATTCATAATAACACAGCAAAATGTAAAAGGACTGAATACAATTTGCATCTCAGAATTTCAAACAACAGGAGGGAAGGAAGATAAATTTAACGCAGTAACTTTATCAATAGAAGATAATTCCACAGTAGTGGGAAACTAGGCCTACAACAAAAAACAACACAACAGTGGTAAATATATATGGCAGAGTACTTTTAAAAGAACTCATCTGTCTCATCTCACATTGAGAATGGTCACGCGCGGCCTGACAGACTTTTCCTGCCGGGATTTTCGAATGGACTTGCGATGTCTCTTCGAGTGTCTGCCATCGAGTCTGCTACTTCCGCCCACCGCCTCATTCTCGCTCAGCTCTTTAGCGGACGTGGCATCGGAGGCCATGCTGCTGGAGAACACACAAGGGAGGGAGAGGCTTTGCAAACACGAGCCTTGAAAAGCCGTGGCTTCGTCACGTAATTATCACATTCGTTAAGTTTGTTTATTTTGTAGGTGTTAAATGAGTAATCGTTATTGACAACCCTTTGTCACAGAAATACTCTCAAGCCCTGCTCTGGATATCCATATGGAGTGTTGCTCCTCTCTCCTTCGCGACGTATCGCCTCCTACACTGGAGACAGCAGGCTAATGATTGGTTGGGCTGAAAGTTTTGTTTGTGTATATATATATAATAACTAGTACTGCGTGTGTGTGTTGTAATGTTCAAAATGCTGCTTTGATGTGGATGTCATCAGCTTAATGAGTGACGTTAATTTTTTCACAATGCACTACTGGATGAAGTCTTAACCACCCGGTGTCAGTTGTGGAGTTTTATTGACCATAATTCACGCACCGCCTCGGCAGCACCTGTGAAAGGCGATCCCAGAACTGCTTCAGATATTGCTCACTACTGACGTAAAGCATGGATAAGTTATTCAACCTAGACCGTGGGGCTAGAATTCTTACAACCAGAAAAGAACAATTCGTGCTATTATTAAACATTGGTGAAAGATTAGACCGTTTTAACATTTTATGCTTTGTACTCCATCCAATTTATATGTTTTTCATGTGGTAAGCTAAACTGATTTGGTTTTTTTTATCAAATTTATTCATGCTGCCGGCAACAAAGCGTTATTTGCATTGCACACACACCGGTTTATGTGAATGCGTATCATTTAAACTTGTGACTTGCGTGAAAATTCAAATTACACATGGACATTCCATGAAGGATGAAGGAAGAATGATAATCAGGTTAAAGCCGTCTCAGGATTTAAAATACTTATGTTCAGGCATTGGTAGCCACAAAGGGGGGAATCTGCTACAAGGAAAAAAAACTATTAGAAAACATATGCTTACGCTTCGCTCGCAGTTAATCCTTGGGCAGCCTGAGTTTCGTTTACTTCACCAACACCAGATGTAAATGCCTGTGAATATGCATTGCCACCATTTAATTTGCATACATTGTTTTGCACGTATATTGATTTTGTATAAACCATTCAAAGAAGCATGTAAATGTAATCCTGTAACCCTCAACTATCTTTCAATGACAACAAAAATATATTTGGTAATTTATCACGCTCAGCAGCACATACATTACCCCAAAGCAATAATTAAGCCATGTCAATATCCGAAATACCCAGCTAATTAACAAGCAGCAGTTCATACACAGGGCAAAGTCAGAGCAACAATTCATCAAAGAGACAACGGGAAATCCGCTCAAGTACATAAGAGACATCACACCGATATGATTGTATGGACAATCTGTCCGACATCGGCACACAATCACGGCACACACAAATCGAATAAACTAATGAGTAAAGTTCTGTCATGGCTTGTGCATAGAAAACATTAACGGGATAAAAAGTGTATGGCATCCAAGAAGACATTGCTGACAATGACACTGCCGGCATACTCATCTCATCTCATTATCTGAAACCGCTTAATCCTATATAGGGTCACGGTGAGCCGGAGCCTATCCCGGAAACACAGGGCGTAAGGCAGGAATACACCCGACGACGGGACGCCAGTCCATCGCCGGGCACTGCCGGCATACTGCAACAGTTAATTATTTAAATATCATCGCCCATACACTTCGGTATAGGGTCAAGATGAGCTGGAGCCCATCCAGCAGACACACGGCGCACAGCAGGGCTATGCCCAGTAATAACGCCAGTCCGTCGTACGGCACCAGTGGAAATTTAATCAGCAGGTAAATTAACCAAGGCAGCATGTGTTTGGAGTGCGGGAAGAAACTGGAGTACCCAGCGACAAACCACACAGACATGGACAGAACAAGCAAAGTCTATACATAAAGGTGGCACCCGAGGTGGGAATAACTAAAACTTGGGGCTTCTTGCTGTGAATCGGCGGTGCTACTCAATGCGCCACCGTGCCCGCCCACCCAAGCACACGTCTCATCTCATCTCATTGTCAGAAATCGCTTAGTCCTTATACAGGGTCGTGGTGAGCCAGAGCCTATCCCGGCAGACACAGGGTGCAAGGCAGGGATATACCCTGGATAGGACGCCAGTCCATCACTGGGCACTGCAGGAAATTTAGTCTGCAAGCAAATTAACCGATGCAGCAGCATGTTTTTTGGACTGTGGGAGGAAACCGGAGTGCCTGGCGAAAACTCACGCGGACACCGGGAGAGAACATGCAAACTCCACACAGAAAGGCACCCGAGCCGAGATTCGAACCCGGGACCTTCTTGCTGTGAGGCAACAGCGCGACCCACTGGGCCACCGTGCCCACCCACCCAAGAACACGTACGAGTCAAAATTCAGCATCCTCACAAAGTACCTCCTCCTGATGCTGAAGCTGGACAGCAAGGCGATGCATGGCGTCATGCTCCTGAGTGCTCGGCGCAGGGTACGACAGGGTCGCATCCGCCGCCACACTCTGCACAGCGATGTCGGGAGCGGTGCCGCAAAACCGCATCGTGTCGGGGGGCGGCGGCGCAGCGGCCTTCATCTCCCCGGTGCGAACAGGAGGTGCAGGATCGAGGCTAGCAGTCACTTTCGACTGAATCTCTTGGCCGACGTCACGAACCTTTAGCAGTGAAGGTGAATTCATGGGCTGTGGAAAGGTCACACAGGGCAGCAGCAATGTTGTGAAACACCCAGCCAGCTCTTTCATGCAATGAAACAGCACACACACACGGACATGCATTCTTGGCACTGGTCGTATACACGCAAGCGAGGACTACAAAGAAAAATCACCCAGTATGTGCCCTATACATTACATCTCGGAAGCTAAGTAAGATTTTGAGTCTGGAGAGTGCGTGGATGGGCAAGTAGAAGAGAGAAGAGGTAACACTGGTTGCGGGGCATTGCTGGACTGTATTTCTGTTCTGCCATGACTATTGCCATCAGTTCTCATCAAATTATCATTTTGTATGAGCAAACGTAGAATTCAAAATTAATACCAAAATGTAGACCTGTTCCACCACCTCCCGAAACGATGTAGTTCTGCAGCAGAACGCCTGACGTCCCTATAGCCAGCACAGCGATGGACGTAGCACTGTTTTACCCTGCTCGTGCTTGCTTTTGGGTGGGTGACATAGTGGCACACTATCTAGCGCTGCCACCTCATGGAAAGAAGTTCTCAGGTTTGATTCCTGGCTCGACTATCACGTTTCTGTATGGAGTTTTCATGTTCTCTCTGTGCTCACGTGGGTTTTCCCTCATTACTCCAGTATTCAAATCTCGTCTCGAGACTCACTTGTTCCGTAAGGCTTTCAAGCCCTCTGGCTCGGATTGTTGATGCGGCTCAATGTTGTCGTGCCAGGATGATGGTTTTCTGCCGACCTGCGCCTGCTCAGGAACATTTATTCCTTCCTTGTTTGTTGAAGAATATATTTTTTTCCGCGTTTGCTATATGGCCTATTATTCATTGCTACTATTTGACTTTC
>JAZEWT010000029.1:3600599-3618647 GCA_036362905.1 Mordacia mordax
CTGTGTGACCCTTGGGTTAAAAAGCGCTCTACAAATGCATTATTATTATTATCCTCTCAATCCAAAGGCATATTGTCGAGGTTAATTGGCCTAACCCAGAGCCTGCTGGTAAAGGCTGTGGCTCACTGCGACCCTGTACAGCATTAAGCAGACCCCGATAATAAATGAATTAACAAATACCACCACATGAATGGGTCACCTGTGTTTGCGTGTCGATGGAGACCATTAACTGATCTGCGGGCGGTGCTTGTGCCATTTGCACAGCTCGCTGGACTGGTGGCAACTGCTGTAGATTGCCGGCGTCGGCAGCCAGCACTGGCTGGGGGTAAGACGAGGAGCAGGGTGGTTGAAGTGCTAGGTCGGTGAGCCCCATGGCACGCTGTGTCGCAGTTTCCTGCCCCGAGGCGGTGGCGGCGGCGGCGCGCGACGCCGCTACGGACGGGAGTTGTGCAGGGGTGGTGGGGGCAGGGGCCTCGCTGGTACTCAGCTGGGTAACGCTCGCCTGGGGCAACGGACGCACAGTGTTAGATCGGCAAAAAACACATGGCTCCGTACCCAGAAATTTTAAAGGGAGCCAATTATCGCATGAGGATTACTGGGGCATGCACTAAATGCTACACAACAGAGTAGTGCTATTGCTATAGCAAGCTATATGAATTGCGTATCGAACAAAAGCAAAGTTTGAATGTCATCCTATTCAAAAATTCTTGTGCAGCGATGCTTATCTGCATTCATAGCCCTGATGCTGTGGCAAAAATTGCACACTTTCACACAGGGTGGCAAGTCTCAGCATCAAGGAAATCAAACATTCATTTCCCTCAAAGGGATAATGATTTAATCAACCATAAAACACCAAGTTAACCCCCCCTAACAGGACTTGAAATTGTAACCTTCCTATTACCTATTTCAAGCTTTAAACAGAATGCCACCTAGCCATTTGTTACATCACAATAAGAAACAATGAAACACAAATTTGTGAATGAGTGCATAAATTAATGACAATTATTATGAATGGTACAGAAAGCTAAACATTGGCACAAATACACCACAAATAGTCGAATCGATGCTTATAACTAACAATGCTTAAACAGTTCAATTTAAACTTCCCAACTAATTAGAGTGTAGAAGTTGATTGGCTTCACTGATAGGATTAGTTTACAGTTCTAAACCTATAAATAAACCATCCACCATAACAGTGAACCTAGTAATGTGTTTACTATGCTCATCTCATCTCTCATCTCATTGTCAGAAACTGCTCAGTCTTGTATAGAGTCTCGGTGAGCTGGAGCTTATCCCGGCAGACACAGGGCGCAAGGCAGGGATATACATACCCACGATGGGACGTCAGTCCATCACCAGGCTCTGCGGGCAATTGTCTGCAAGCTAATTAACCTATGCAGCAGCATGTGTTTTGGACAGTGGGAGGAAACCGAAGTGCCCGGCGAAAACCCACACGGACATGGGGAGAACATGCAAACTCCACACAGAAAGGCACCGAGCCGAGATTTGAACCCGGGAGCTTCTTGCTGTGAGGTGACAGCGCTACCCGCTACCCACTTGGCCACCGTGCCGCCCCGTGTTTCTTATGCTGCTTGATGCAAAAGCTAATAGAAATTGAGCAAAGTCCATTTCTAGCAACTAGTCTGTTATAGCTCACTCATAGCATCCTAACCATTATCGTGGTTACATTAATAAGTAACACATTCCCTCCCATAAACACTGAATAGGTCCTCGTGTTAACATTTGTTAATGTATACTAAAATAAAACCAACAATGTCCGTATTAACACTTGTTAATGTGTACGAAAATAAAACCAACAATGTCGCACAGAGGTTCTATGGGCTGTCCTTAATCTTGGGTCACGGAGACAAAGTCGTACTGGGAAACACAACATTCAGACGACTACGGGCAGTCACGTGCAGTTCAGGCCTTTTCGGAAGATTTGGTCTAGTTCAACGATTTAATGGATTTGTTCTTTGCCATCGGCAATGCACCAGGAACAAATCGTAAAGCAACGTATCTGCTTCCTTGATTGGAGATCAATCAGAGGTAGGTTAGCACAAACGTTTCCCAAAGTCCATGATGCAAAGCACGCAGACAATTGAAATGTTATATTCAGAGAACATTTCCAAATGTAAATAGTACACATACATCTCATGAATAGTGGTGAGAAAAGGTTTGTGAACCCTTTCAAATTGTATTTCCTCATAAATTTGACACTGTGATCACATCTTCATCTTATCTCACGGTCAGAAATCGCTACAGGGTCGCGGTGAGCCGGAGCCTATCCCGGCAGACACAGGGCGCAAGGCAGGGATATACCCACGATGGGGCGCCAGTCCATCCCGGGTAGTGAGGGCAATTTTGTCTACAAGCCAATTAATCAATGCAACAGCATGTTTTTTGGACTGTGGAAGGAAACCGGAGTGCCCGGCGAAAACCCACGCAGACACGGGGAGAACATGCAAACTCCACACAGAAAGGCACTCGAGCCGAGATTCGAACCAGGGACCTTCTCGCTGTGAGGCGACAGCGCTACCCACTGGGCCACCGTACAGCCCATCACATCTTCATATAAGTCCTAATAATATATAAATAAAACCTGTTATAACAAATAGCACATTCAAAAATTCACTTTTTCATTGATATATTGTGGCAAATGATCCAACATTCAATGTCTAGGTCACAAAAAGTATGTGAACCTTTAAGTTCAGTAACTGGTGGCAGGAGCAACAACTTAATTTCAAACGTTTCCCGGATCTGTTGTTCATCTGTCCTACACATCGAGTTGGAGGAATTTTGGCCGATGCCGCCTTACAGAACTTCTTCAACTCAGACAGCAAACTGTGCGTGCAGTGAGGAACCACTGCACACACAGTTTGCTGTCTGAGTTGAAGATGTTTTGCCAGCTATTTGTTTAATAAGGTTCTCTGTTCTCTTTATCTTGTATGAGAAGAAACAATCACATTTTAGGTCAAATGTATGCAGACACACAAAAATCTACAGGATTCACAATCTCTTCCTAACCACTGCAAATTATTGGATGTGAGAATATTTAAAATGTTAACTATCCACATCACGACTAACATTTGTCTTTTGCATTCCATAACATAATCAACAAAATGAAACATAATACACGTTAGTAAGGCTACAGAAATGTTTGAGGAGCTGTCAATGTTTATCTACTTTCAATCAACAGTCCATTAGGTAAGCCACACAGTAAACAATCCAATTTCACATGGGAGATCCTACAGTAAGTGGGCAGTGGTGGGATGAGGACAGCAGATGTATCCAGACACAAGAACCACATGCAGCGTTTGGGGCCATTGCTTCTGTGTTCTGCTTTGATCGAGACATCAAATGAGAGCAAACCAAGGCAACACTGTATCAATGTCTCACACTTACTCTTCCAAAAGTGCATTTGTAACGTGCAGACAGTGGGAAGAATAAATATAAATCTGTTTGTAAAGCCACTGTTTAGATACTGTGCAAAGTCTTATGTTTTATATGACAGTTCCAGTTAGATGGAAGTCGCTTTGCGACTGGTTGCTTTAGGAGCATTCAGGTGATAGTTATTACATATTTACATCTAGTCAATATATTTAGAAATCTGCAGTAAATAAAATATTAATACCAATGTAAAAGGGTTATCCACCAAAGTCACAAACACATTCATGAAAATCACTTTTAAAATTTATATATATTTTTTCCCGCATTAATATTCACATTCATTTCTTACCGTAGAATCACAATCTAGGAAAGACATCTTCACAATAAGTCCAATTTGTCTTTCCTCCTTAACAAATTTGAATATTACATGTAAGCCTGAAGCTATCCACATGGCCAAATACCGCCGATGGCTCAAACATTGCCACTGTTTCATTATCTCTTCTGTAAGAAATCCGCAGCTATTGCAATGGCATTTTAAAGGGGTGGGGGTCATAAATCTGATCTGACACGCTGCAGGAGACTAAGCTTGTGTACCTGTTGTGGCTGGGTGCTGACATACATCTGTGATGTATGATCAGGCTGCATGTCTTGCTGCTGCATGTATGCTGCTGCCTGCGCGGGTTGCACCGGCTGCTGTTGGAGGCCATTAGATGCGGTCTGCTGACAAGGCTGTTGCTGCAGAGACTGCACTGGCACCTGCTGCTGTAAAGGTCAATTGTAAGAACACGAGAAAATTATTAGCGGCTTGGGTGTAGGGAGGTTGGGCTGGGACAAGGTTAGGTTTAATACGAGATGATTAAGCTTTGGCCCATAACACGCACACGACGCAAACGGGTAGCTTGTACGACGAATAAAATAATGACATTTATGCTTCCTGATTGGGATAACTGAGTACAAAAGAATACGTTGTTGTCAAGCAGACCAGGGTAAAAATGTAAGGTATAAGTGCAGCTTCTACTGAAGATAGGTCCCCAAATGTCTACCAATGTTACTGATGACAATTAAAGTAGTCTCTATGCTGTGCCACGTCATTAGATCACATTTTTTTTTAGACAGTGTGGTGTATAAAAGAAAAACGCTTTAACCATGTATGGCAATAATACGAGTGTTCAGATCTTAAAACACGAAACACCTTTCACAAAGTGTCAAGATTGCAAAAAAAACCACCCATATTTGTGGACAAACATGCAAACAAAATGCGTTGATAATGTACGCATTGACCTTGAAACTGACTGGCCCACAACATATTCGGCTGGTTAAAGCCGAGTCTCAGTGTTAGCCAGATGTTGCAAAAAAGGCAAACAGCCCAGGTGAATGCAAATATCAATGCCTTAGTAGCTCAGGTCAGGCAGTTAAATCGATAGGTATCTTTATCCAGTACAAAGATGTAAAAAAGAGAAAAGCTTTTACCTTTTATGGCATTAGTACAAGTTTTAAAGTCTAGAGACACCAAAGATATACCTTTTATTAAGCGTGCGTTTACCACGCAAGTCACTGTGCTGTCCAGTACCGATTCACTACCGTTAGCCATGGGTAGGAGGCAGACCGAGGTTGCTCTGTTAGTGCACAGTGTGATAACATACTGTGCTACTGCTCCACCCCATTACTACATAAATATATTACTATATACAACGGTTATGGATTAACAGTGTATTTGTCAACATCGCTATGATAGCCGCAATACATTTCCAATATTTTTGTGAAACTAATTTGGAATGTTTTGGTTTTTACTGAACATAGAGTGTATTTAAGCCACTTCGGAGGCAATTCCATTTATTAATGGGTTATACGAAGGCCTCTTTCATAAGTTCAAAAACTGTTGAATTTTGTAAAATTGGAACCTGACACAAACAGCACTTTGGTATTTGTTTAAATCATACTTAAAATATAAAACCTGACTCACTGTTGCTACTTACTGTGAAATGGGGAATTGTAAAATAAATTCTGTTTTATACAGCCATTACAGGCAACACATTCCCTGTGATTTGTATCCAAGGCCTGCATTTATACAACCAACACGATATCAGCATCATCAAACTGTGCAGCTTTCTTGAGACAAATTATCATAACAAGTTGAAAATGCTACTATTTTTCCAGCTCTATAGGGTTTAGAATGCCACATATTATTAACATTCACCCAAAACTAAGGGGAGAGGACATAAGTCATTTTTAAACAATGGTCACTTATTATCACCACATTTATTATGACATTTCTGTCCTGTGCAGCATAATACGGAATTGATATCTACCTGTTGAGGGTGAGCCATGTAGTAACAATTGCCATACTAAAAGGAAACACATCCAAAATAATTACTCAGCCAGGGACCAATGCACAGTGAAATGTAAGTGATTTTAAAGCATACAATGGACCGCATATTAATGCCATCATTTAAAGGAGAAAATCGAATGTGGATAATGCACCGTCTTGCATGTGGTCATGGAAAGGGCAGGGTTACATAGACGTTGATGCATCTGATAGTTCAAAATGTTCGAGGAAACCCAAGAGGCAGAGAGTGTAAGGAACCTCCCTTTTAATATCTGCAGGAATGTATGATGATTGCTTCGAAAAGCTGCTCTCTCGGAACGGCCATGTCAATCGCTCCCCCTCTCTCCATCGCGAAGTTTCACCGCACGCTAGAGGCGCACGCAGCGCACTCGTACAGGTTTTAAAGTACTCAGGCGCACGCAGCGCACTCGTACAGGTTTTAAAGTATTCAGGTGCTGTGTGCGCCTGAGACATCCTCAGGCGCTGCGTGCGCCTGAGGCATCCTCAGGCGCTGTGTGTGTGTGAGGATGCCTCTAACGTGCGTCGAAACGTCGCGATGGAGAGAGGGGGCGCGATCGACATGGCCGTTCCAAGAGAGCAGTTTTTTGAAGCAATCATCATGCATAGAGCCGTGAAAACCTACTTCATTACACGCGCATATATATGCAACATACTATGACAGTTTCCTTGCAGATCTGGAACACCAGGCAATGCTAAAATTGTGTGAAGTGCCAAAAACCGGCACACAACTCTGCCTGTGAAGGTCTTGCACTTGGCAGGACAAAGTGTCTATGTCCCTTCGCCTTCAACATTTAATTTAGCCTATTAGAGGGATTATTTGCCAGCACACACAGCTCAAAAATTCTACACGTCAATTAGGTGACTGGTCCAGAGATGGAAAATTACTAAACACTGCAGAAAGGAAAGTTCATACTGAAATCGTGCAATGTAAATAACAAATGCATGTACTCAGTATTTAGGAGTAATTTAATTTCAATTGTGAAATATGCAATTGAGAATATTCCCCATAACTGCTCATCATTGTACAGCAAATGTTGTTTGGAAGCACTTACTAAGGTCAGAGGTAATATGGCTACCAACATGCCCACCTGCCTTGATTTACACGCTAATAATCCACACAGTCACCGAGTATCCATTTGAAATTGAGTTGGCCAGCACGTCAAAGATACCATATATATGTAATAAACTATTATTTTATAAGCATTAGGTGACCCAGGGCAGGCTCGAATACCACCTTCTACTGATGTTAACCATGGTTTGGAGATAAACTAAGGTCACCTGGTGTAGACAGTAGCACACTCCTCAATCCAATTTTCAATGACGAGCAAACCCAGAAAACACACCTTTACAGGCTGCAAGTACGAATATCCAATCTGAGAGCCGAGTTATAATCAAACTTGAATTACACTGCAACCCATAATTTACCATACTACAACACACACCAATCTCTTTTACTACAATACTGAGAATGACAGACGCTATCTGTATAACGCGGAGAGTCTGGAAGAGGAGAATGAACACATCAAGCTAACCTGTTGGCCATGCTGACAAGGTGCTTGCTGCAGCAGAAGCTGGTCTGATGGCAAAGGTTGTGCAAATGGTTGGGGCAGACAGCATGTCTGCGAAAGACCTGAAGACTGTTGGCAGAAATAAGTGCCGATAAATCACACAATGACCTTGAACGGAAGACATTCATAAATATAAATAATAACCAAGATGTCTAAAGAACATGCGATTGTGTCGAAATATTGTTGGGAGTGTCACCGTCTTACTGGTACAAGAAGTATCGCATCACGGTATTCATGATATTTAATACCCATTGTCCAAAATAATCATCGTTACCTTTGATACAATGCAGCTCTGCAACTTGTATAACTTACTCATACGAGCCAAACTACCTAGCCCAATGATGAGGAAGAACAAAGCTATATAGACTCAGAGAGACATTGGGGAGAGGAAGACAAAAATAGAGAGCGCAAACAAAAGTATTATTACTCAAAAGAGAATATACATATAAAAATATTGAAAGAAGATTATTATTAAACATATTACAATATGGATGAATAATCTACCGATTAAGTGGAGAAGAGACTTTTATGCCTTTACCTTGGACATCGGAAGGAAAAAAGCTGGAAAACCGTAAAAGTTGTCGGGAGCAGTAACAGGTGGATGGAGGTGAGGAAAACCGGATGGATGACCAAGCAGCATTGTCTGCTGGATGTACGATGGTCCAGCCATGGCAACCTGAGCTTGGTAAGCCTGTGAGAAGTTTTCCAACGTGGAGCAGTGGGGGAAACTTTTAGGAGCAGACCAGGGGTCACCGAAGGCAGCACAGGGAAGGTACGGAGGGTACGACTGCACGAGCGGATTCGGTTGAAGCTGGTGACCATGCATCGGAATGTAGGAGGGCTGTGGAGCGTACTCGGGTGCAGGACACCTGCTGTAATCGTTCTCCTGGCTCCTGTCCCGAACATCACGAGTTCTGGGATCTGAACCGCCACCCAGCAGATGGGGGGAGGTTGGCAGCCCATGATCCGTCACTACCACTTGTGGTCTCTCGACCACCTCAAACTCCTCCACCTCCGAGTACTCGCCTTCCATCTCATCGTCGGAGTCATCCATGGGGCTAGGAAAGGTGAACACCGAGAAGCTGCCTGCTGAGCCGTCGCAGCTCAGCAGGTACAGGGGGGACGTGAAGGGAGTTGAAATCTGCCCACCACCTACCGCCAGCGAGCCATCCTTCGTCACGGTGCGGTCGACTGCTCCGCCACTGGCTGGAGCCGGAGCTGTGCCATTGCCCGGCGGGTCGGGCTGGGGCGCTTGGTGGGCTGCTCTTCCGGCAGCTGCCAATTTCTCCACCTGAGAGGGCTGGTACCTCACCTCGACCGGGGGTTGCATCACAAGGGGGGGTCCGTGCCGCTCGGCGCAAGGAACAGCAGGGGCTGAGTGCGGTACAGAATTGACGGGCGGCGCAATTGGGCATTGTCTGGTAGCCAAATTCAGGGAATCGAGAGCGGCACTTGGGGGGTAGCAAAAGCAGGTGCCGGCTTGCGGAGACTGACTATACGGGAAGCGGCACACATGCATGGCTTGCTGTGCACTGACCAGCAAGAAGGGAGAGGCTGGAGTGACTCCATGGACGATGCCGTGGACACCCGGGATAGGCTGCATAACTAGCTTTTGCACGGGAGGCAGGACGTGGCAGACGAGCGGGTACTGAATGCCCTGCATCGACGGCGGCAAAAGCTGAGCGCCGGCACTGCCATCCGACGAGCCGGTGCTGACGGAAAACTGCTGCCGCGCCGCAGCACTTGGAGGGCTTCCAGGCAACCTGTCCAACGGCGGGTTGGCGAATATCGACGGCGCCGGGTAACGATGCTCCGGCGCGACCGTGCTCCGTACCGGGTGAGGGAACGGCTCGTCGGGCTGGCCATGGGCAATGAAGCCATAGCAGCTGCAGTCAGGAGGATGGCCCCAGGGATTCTGCCTGCCCTGAGCACCTCGCCGATCGTGCGCGCAGGGTGGCGGCTCGCTGGAGGATCGCTGCGCGGCGAGGCGCTGCATGCTGGCCAGCGAGAGCGCTATAGTCTGCGAGTAGCAGTGCCTGGCTCCCCGGGACAGGGCGCGGCTAATGGCCCGGCGGATGGGGCGAAAATGCTGTGCTGGTGCCTCAAGGATTGATGTGCTTCCGCGTCTCTGCAAGGGACGATCTATAGGAAGAAAGCCAAGCTGGGAGGAGGCGGCGCGACGTGGAGGGGGGTTTTCTGGATAGGCTGGCTGAGCCGTGTCCTTAAGCCGCTAACAAGTGTTGGGGAGACAGGAGGACCGACAAATGGGAGGCAAAAAGAATAGCGAATTATATAATTCACAGACACCAAAAAAGAAATTGTTAAATATAAACCGCACGTAACATCCGGCCAGGAACCCACGTAGTTCTGCTGACAATGTGATAAATAATATGGTGCGTATCGATTCCAAATTGAAAGGAGTCTGCACAGGGTACTGGCGACTACTAAATACAGTAGTTTCGGCGGTAACGTTTACTTAACGAATACAACATAACACAAATTAAATGCGTATGAAAATAAATTGCATTTTATGTGTCCATTTAAAAAAAGCAATGGTTCAAAGCCACCTCAATAAATCATTATTGTTTGAGATAGCCATCTTCAGTATATTATACCGTAAAAAAAACATCTTACGATGCAAACTGTTATTTGTTGAATTACATGCCCTATGATGAGGTGCCAATCACCATATAGTACTGTACACGCTATCAATGTGGAAAGCTTCATGAATGTTTAATACGCTTGGGCAGATAAAGTGCTATTAAGTTTATATAATTGGTGCAATAACACGCCACGGTATGTTTTGCACCAACATTTAATACTAAGCAATATTCCACCAGTAGAGACCTATGTGCATGTAGGTAAAAGCAGTGACGATTGGATTGCAAGAATGTACAGTGTGATCTGCCAATGAATACTAATACTTGGGGCTGGACTTCAAGTCAGACTGACAATTACAAATTCTGCACGGTAATCGTTACCAGACAGCAGCCATTGCCCAGAGTCTGGGCCATATAATCTAATGACTGCCAGTGGTGTAAAACTGACGATTTTTCTTTTTTCCTCATGCACATAATGCATTTTAATCAGCACTACAACAAAACAGCCATACAGTAATGCACTTGCCAAGGTATGAACTAAAAGGACTGTTTTGCTAGATATGACTGTTCGCTTTTTTAATTAACAGTTATTACCATCGCCGCAAGTGCAAGTACGTAAGTAAATGGTCTCCCATAATAATACATTTTAGGAATAGTAACACAGTGAACACCACACTGCTTTATTAAACAGCCAACCTAAGTTTGACAAAGATTCCCCATGTAGTCTTAGCAGACTGTAGGGTCAAATGCCGTTAGCGAGCACCTATGAAGGTCGACACAGCACACGAGGGGGTGGGTGACCAACACCACGCCCGGCCGCCTTTGTCTCCCTCGTGGCAATATTTTGACATTGCACTAGGTAGTCATTTGAGGCTGAGTCGACTTAAACGAGGCCCAGGATCGGTCCAGAAAATGATCACTGATGTTCGCCGTGAGTGGAATTCGAACTCGGGACGCCGGCTTTGTAGCCCAGCGTGATAACCACTGAGCCACCGCCCAGTTTGACATATGGCTTGGGCTAACAGATATTGATTATACTGGTTGTCCCCCACTCCCCCCGCAGTAGACCAACTCTCAAAGACCAGCATGATGAAGTATAGTCAAACAACCTTTCATGACTTACATGGTACCGTATTGAAAACAGAATTTACATCATCATAATACATTTGAAAATTATAAGTAGATTTTTCTAAAAATTAAAACAAGCAAGTAAACGAGTGTGATATTCAAACACTACGACCAATAAATGACTGTACAGTGAATATGTGTCGGTCATGGGGGAGCGTCTGGCTCTACTGTACTTCAGCCCACTAGACGGTGTGGGCTGGCAAAGTGGGGGAAACGGTTCATAGCGCAGTGCGCCCACCATTCCTGCACCATTCATTCCCTCCGCCTCCTGCACCCCCAATGCAGTAGCTCGTACGCGAATTCATCCTCGTCTATTATTTAATAGCGATGCTTAATGTCAACGCCGAGCAACAGAATTTCCAGCGTAACGCCGCCCAGTCTTTAGTGAATTTCGAGGCCAGAACGTTCTGCATTACCACGTAAAATGCATGCATGCGTGCGTACGTGCGTGCGTACGTGCGTGCGTACGTGCGTGCTGTCCCGCTCGTCTGCATTGACAGACACAATGTTGGTAAACAATTCAACGGGTGGAGTACGCAGAGAATAAAACCTCACCTCATTATCAGAAACCGCTTAGTCCTGTACAGGGTCGCGGTGAGCCGGAGCCTATCCCGGCAGACACAGGGCGCAAGGCAGGGATATACCCACGATGGGACCAAGTCCATCACCGGGTACTGCGGGCAATTTAGTCTGCAAGCCAAGTTACCGATGCAGCAGCGTGTTTATGGATTGTGGGAGGAAAGCGGAGCACCCGGCGAAAATCCGCGCGGACACGGCCAGAACATGCAAACTCCACACAGAAAGGCACCCGAGCCGAGATTCGAACCCTGGAACTTCTTGCTGTGAGGCGACAGCGCTACCCATTGGGCCACAGTGCCGCCCGAGAATAAAACCCCTCAATTTAAATCAAAGGCACAATGGTGCTGTGCATGGAGTGCACTGTCGAAAGCATTTCATTAACAGGCAACGGGGACATTTTACTATTTTGCAAGGACATGGTAACTGGTCAAAAACACCCTGCAATATTTGATATTAACGCTCCGAAATTAAGCATCTATTGTCAAACTAACACAGCCAATAAACGGTACAAATGCTGTTGTGGAGTGAAAACCTCTTTTACTGTAAGTCTCTCGTGATGCCATCGGCATAGCGCAGCCTTTGTTCACAAGCAGGCTCTGCTGTACAGTTACACTGTTCCGAGTTTGCCGGATGAGCAGACGCGGCAGTCAGATAAAATTAGGTCAGGAAAAAAAGAGCACATCCACCTGCCTCCATCATCGTCATTGATATCAAAGTCAAACACTCAGAAATAAAGCCAATATAATTTTAAGGGCTAAATCGCTAGTGGCAGGCGAGGTGTGGGATGCGGGAGAGGGGTTAGAGAACATTAAGGTTCGTGGTCCCGAATGTGCAAGCTGAGCAGAAAGCGTCGCGCTCCTGTAACATTGCTACAAGGTCAACTGAGATGTACGCTGCAGCAAGGTACTAATTAAAAGGGACGGTATTTGGTGTTGTGAAATACTTGACGTGCACGTTGCCAACAGTGCGTACTAAGGTAGGGGAGATTTAAAGACAGCGAGGTTCCAGGTAATTGTTGTATGCGGTTGGGTTTTGAAATGATGAAACCATTGCGATTGCACCACAACACATGGGCTTCCCCTGCAGCACTGTTCTGCTACACAAAGCCATACGTGGGTTACAATATTAGGGATGCAAATATTTATGCTTGCTCTGAAAATAAACACAAGACATGCTGTTATTCACGTACATGGGACTCACCACTAAGTCAAGATAGCACTCAGCATTTTTGTTGACCTAATGTTGGATGAAACTCTCCACATGTCTTATTGGTAACAGGGGTTTTTTTCCCACCCTATTACACAACACTGCTGCCTGCATTGTTGTTCAATTGCCGCTGACGGTAGCCATTGCCCAGAATTGAACTCACGTTGCTGAGAGCAGTGTGCAAAACAGTGAACCACTGCTCCCTCCTACTGTGCTTCACTATGGAGGCCTCTCTGTGCAGAGCATATGTTTCCCCCCGTTCTGCATGGATTTCCTCTAGTTTCTCGGTTTTCTCCTGACAACTAAAAAAAACACTAATTAATTAATTGGTGGATACCATTAAATATAGAACGCAATGTCTGGTGGATTGGTACCACCTGACCACGTGGCTGCCTCTCCTCCACCTCTCTGCAATGCCTTATTATCCCAGGTTCTAAAGTATTGCGAGTTTAAGACCTCAGCAAAACGCTAATGACTGCACTACAATAAACCACATTACAATTGCCTTTTTGCATCATTTGGTATTTCCATCTCTGTGTAAAAAAGAGCCTTATTTATATAACTCGAGTAGTTGTTCAATGATATTAACGTCTCGGGGCGTTCTCAGACAAATCGTGATGCACTGCTAACTGCAAGAATTCAAAATGAAAATTTGGTCATCTCGTCACATGATACCGATAACACAATTTGAAAATAAGAAGGGAGCGGAAAATATAAAAAAAGAGATGAATGTATGAGAACATTAAAGCTATGAGCTTGTTGTATTTTTCTCTGAAGTTGCCAGGAACACAAGTCCAAAGAATATTACCCACAACATATTTTTTTACACTTGTATTGTAGTATATATATTTTAATTCCATGGTACAGTGGGCAAGTATCACACACTACACACAATATAAAACAACAATGCAGTATTAAGTTTCAAAAGTATGTGTTTAGATTTCTGACAAATGCCTGAGTCAACAGTGCACAGACTAGACGAATCTCGGAGTTCAAAAGCCCTTTCTGAAGTGCAATAGCGTCCTTTACTGTCATATCGCGTCCTTTACGGTCATATCGCCAACTGGCATGAGAACAGGAATGGATCGTTGAGCGCTTGGCCACTCGTCTAAACGTACAACTGTCAAAATAAATATTACACCTAACACACAGATGAATACAAAATGTTTGTTTCACATGAATGTGAGGCCCCTGCATTCTGACATTACCATGGCCACTGTGGGAAAGTTCTGAAGAATTTGACACCAATTCGAGGTCACTCAGAGGTCCGAGTCATGAGCTTGTACCGACGGCATCCTGAGTTTGAATATGGGGCACGAGCCAGCGATTGAAGCGGGTTGTGTGTCTCGGTATCATCATGAATTAGTGTAGGAAACAAATGTTTACACACTAAATTTGGTTCCGGGTTTCCTTTGTCTAAACTCCATTGAGAACTTAAAAAAAAACTGTGACTATCAAGCAAGAAATAAACCAAGCAGTAGGGCAAGTGACAAAGTTCATCTTCCTACTGTGTAATCCATAAGTCACTGTAAGGGGATCTTAGAAGTAGCACTTGGCTGTTCTCTAATCATGAAGCGATACCACATTTCGTGAAATGCCACTAATTCCAAGATCAGGATAACATCGGGAATAAATTACACGAACATAGCGGCGACAGCAAGTTAACTGTCCACTCGGTAACAACAGCGAAAGGCTGCGGGCACAAAAACAGGAAAAGACACAAGGCGACCACGGAGAGAAGGCCTACAAATTACCATGCATCTGCTCATGGGATGAAGTGGGCCGCGGCCATGTAATGACACAAAGCTGGCCATCTGCTCTAGATCAGCAGGCCTTAAAAACGCACACAAAGCGGGCCTACCCCTTACACGATGAACCATATAACTTAATCTCCTCAACCTCCCATTACCCTCACCCCCAACATTGTCCCTGCCGACTCCCGTCTACTTTTGTAGCCGGCATTCAAATGAAAAGTACGCTTCGACTCTTGGCCGTGTTCACCGAAAATTACACTTACACTAGGGCTTCACACACCGAGGATGCTGTATCGGAGAAGTCATCTGTGCCATTGTGCGCAAGCAGTTCTCTATGGCAACACAACATTCGACTTGCTCTCGTGTCCAGGCAACGGCTTTTTTTTAAGCGTGCTATAACCTTCAATCACTTACCGAGGCATGGATAACATTGCATGCGTTCACACAAAATACCGGTAGAGGCACAGTACCAGCTATTCATTGAGTAAAAAAAAGGCCAGTCATAGCCACCATAACCTCTCCCAGAGAATTATTTGAAAGGGATTAAACATTAAATAAGTCATTACTACATAGTTGTAAATATACCGGACAAGCATATACCTTAGCAGGCACCAAATAAACAAGTATAGGAGAGTTTTGCATCTTCCCTGTTGTAATTATATTTTAATCGGCTCAGCAAGACAATTTGAGCAGCTATTCTCTTGTTATGCACTTATCGTACAAACTATAAAAACAGTTTTCTTTAAATAGAATAACATCTGCAAAAGCTCTTCGGCATTGCGGAATATTTATGCTAAACATTGCAATTAAACTACAGAACACACAGTTAAGTTCTTAGCGGACATGCCAGACAGTACAACTCATATTTCAAGTGACCTGCGAGGAGGGGGTGAATTGTTTTCACCCTGCGGTAATTCAATGAATTGTCACAAATTCAGGGTCATTATTTGAATAAAAAGCTAATTATTATTTTATTATTTTCGTTGATTTATAGCACTCCCAGTAGATGCAAGCGGTCACAAGAACCAATTATGTGCCATGTCAATATTAAAAACATATTAAAGATGTGACATGTTATACTCATATTTCGCTTAAAAACCAACATTAATTCATTTTCAATGTGTGCACAATTGTAAAGCTACATTTAAGTACAAGGAATTCGTGCACAATTATATTTTTTGAATATTTTTGTATACGGGTCAGTGCCATACATAAAAAATAAGAGCAAACTAAGGCATATATATATATATATATAGCTCGCACGTCAGAGAGGATGACTTCAATAATATCCAACTTAATGCTCTTTAAAACATTATTCATGTATTATTTTCAACTACCCCCCCGGAAGAGCTGGAGGAAGGGTCTGGGGTGAGGGAAGTTTGGGCATCGCTGCTTAGACTGCTGCCCCCGCGACCCGGCACCGGATAAGCGGAAGAAGATGGATGGATGGATGGATATTTTCAACTACCTTGGTTATACTATGAATGTCCTATGGAAGTGATGTGGGGTTTCCACGACTGGCCGAGAAGCCATTAGCAGGTGGCTTTGGGCCATTAACAAGAGACTAGTGCCATTCCACACTCATTTGATTAGGAAACAGCTTTAATGTTTCATTGATAATTGTTAAAAATCAAACATGGTCCCAAATAGTTTTCACTTATAATGCCAATCAGCTGAGTGTAAGAAAAATTAGTTTTCTGCACTTAAACGAAATCTTAGTATTATTCCAGTCCTGTGTGCTTGCACAGTGTTAATAGGTTAGGTCAAGGCAACAAAGGTACATGCATGCCTTATAGAAGGGCACTTAAGGTTATAGTTATCAAGTAATATGCCCAAGGTGTGCATAATCACGCTTTAACGCTAGCGCAGACAGTACAGCCCTTTAGCGCACTTGCTCAAAATGTTATAAACAAAAGACCACAATTACAACACTTGTTTTAGCGGGCTTCAAACTGGTTATATTCAAGGCTTATCAAAACTCTTTAATCGTGCTGTAATGCCAAATTATGACAATTCTCCTAAACATGAGGGGGCCGAATAATTTTCACTTCTCACTAAAAATGCATTGCTCTGACCATCCACATAATTACAGTATTTAGTGGATTATAAGACGACCCAGAGAGTAAGTTGCATCCCACAAAGATCCCCCCTCAAGGCTGGCACGGCTGGCACGGCACACGAGGGGTTTGGTGGCCAAAATCCCCCTTTAGCTCTCATATGCTGATGTTTGCACACTGAGGTACTTAGTGTGGGTGAGGCCCAAGAGCTGATTCACATATTCGTCACCAGTGGTGGCTGTGACTACAAATTAAACTCGGGTCACGGGTGTGCAGCGCGTGAGCTAATTGCTACAATACCAAATCCCCAAAAATCTGCACACATAGGCAACCACCTACCAGAGGAGGACAAGCGTGTCCTAGAATCTGGTATTTCCAACCCTATTTGTCCAGGCTCACGAGCTTGACAGTTTCTCTATATTAGTGTATTGCACCCAAATTCATAGCACTGAATCCTTCCCATTTATTTTAAAGAAATAAAATCCCTTCTTTCTCACACAACATCATCAGATAAATCTCCTTATTGCCGAGCACCTTGAAAAGTAGTCACATTTACACCTTTTTTTTTAAACAAATCAACGCTGTATTGTGCTGTATGGGGACAGGTTACTCACCACTTGCTGCTGAAAGAAGGCGTTTGCTGGGTGCTGCTGCAGGTTTCCAAGATCAAGGCTTGACACCTGCTGCGACGGAACAAACGAAGGCTGCGGGTGTGGTTGTTGTTGCGGCAGCTGGGGCTGTAGCTGCTGCGCCTGTTGTTGTAACTGCTGCTGTGAAATGTGCTGCGGCAGATGTTGTATCTGTGGCAATTGTTGCTGCGGCTGTTGAAGCTGCTGTGATAATTGCTGGGGCTGCTGTAATGACTGATGCTGCACCTGTGGCAGTTGGGGCTGCTGTTGTAATAGTTGCTGTTGTGGCTGTTGTATCAACTGCTGTTGCTGATGTGGCTGTTCAGAAGTATGTAGCTGCTGGGTCTGCTGTATTGATTTTTGTAGCTGCTGCTGAGATTGTGGTTGTTGCATTACTTGCTGTTGTTGCTGTGGCTGCTGCTGTTGTTGCTGTGGCTGCTGCTGTTGTTGCTGTGGCTGCTGTTGCGGCTGATGTTGCTGAGGCTGCTGCTGTTGCAGTGGTGGCTGATGTTGCTGTGGCTGCTGCTGTTGTTCCTGTGGTGGCTGATGTTGCTGAGGCTGCTGCTGTTGTTGCTGTGGTGGCTGCCTTTGCTGTGGCTGCTGCTGTGGTGGTTGTTGCTGCGGCGGCTGCTGCTGTTGTTGCTGAGGCTCCTGCTGTTGTTGTGATGCCTGTTGTAGCTGAGGCTGCTGCTGATGTTGCTGTGGTGACTGTTGTTGCTGAGGCTGCTGCTGATGTTGCTGTGGTGGCTGTTGTTGCTGAGGCTGCTGCTGATGTTGCTGTGATGGCTGT
>JAZEWT010000029.1:3618655-3643961 GCA_036362905.1 Mordacia mordax
TGCTGCTGTTGCTGAGGCTGCTGTTGCTGAGGCTGCTGTTGCTGCTGAGGCTGTTGCTGCTGCTGCTGTGCTGGATGTTGTTGTGAAGTCTGCTGTTGCTGCTGTTGTTGCTGTGCTGGCTGTTGCAGCCGAGTCTGCTGCTGTAGTGGCTGTTGTTGCGGCTCTTGTTGCTGTAGTGGCTGTTGTTGCTGAGGCTGTTGCTGTTGTTGCTGTGCTGGCTTTTGCAGCGGAGTTTGCTGTTGTTGCTGTAGTGGCTGTTGTTGCGGCTCTTGTTGCTGTGGTGGCTGTTGTTGCTGAGGCTGCTGCTGTGGTGGCTGTTGTAGGTGCTGCTGTGGTGGCTGTTGTAGGTGCTGCTGTGGCTGCTGCTGTGGTGGCTGCTGTGGCTGCTGTTGTAATTGCTGTGGTGGCTGGTTTATTAACGTCTGTTGCGATGGTGGCTGATGACTATGTGGCTGCTGTAGCAACTGCTGAAGCTGTTGCAGTTCAGCATTATGTGGCTGTGAGGTATGCTTTGGTTCTTGTGACTGCTGTGGTTGCTGTGGCTGCTGCTGTAATTGCTGAGGTGGTTGCAATATTTGTGCCGGTTGTAATGGTTGCTGATGCAGTTGCTGTGGGGACTGAGGTGGCTGCTGTTGTTGCATCGGTTGTTGCTGGAAATTCATATGTGGCTGCTGTTGCAGCTGTTGTAGTAACTGCTGTGGCTGCTGTGGAACATGTTGCATCTGCTGTGCAGGCTGCTGTAATTGTTGCTGCTGCAGAAGTTGCTGTTGAGGCTGCTGCAGAGACTGCGTCTGAGGCAGCTGCTGCTCCTGCAGTCGCTGTGGCTGTTGTGAATATTGTGGTAGCTGCTGCTGTTGTTGTGAATGTGGCTGTAACTGCTGTTGCTGCAATTGCTGCTGTGCTGCCTGTGCTGGCTGTTGCTGAAATTGATGTGGTTGCTGTTGTAATTGCTGGTTTAGTTGCTGTGGTGGCTGATGTATATACTGCTGTTGTTCAAGGACTTGTGTCGGGTGATGCAGCTCCTGCTGCTGTGGCTGCTGCAGCTGCTGTTGCAGTGGCTGTTGCAACTGTTGTTGCAGCTGCAGCAGTAACTGCGGCTGCTGTAGTGACTGCGGCTGAGATGCCTGCTGTTGTAGCTGTGGCTGTTGCTGCTGCTGCGTTTCTTGCTGCTGTGGCTGTTGCACCTGTTGTTGCAGTTGCTGTGGCTGTTGTTGCTGGTGATGTGGCTGTTGCTGTGGCTGCTGTACCTGCTGTAGCTGTGCTTGTTGCAGCTGTTGTTGCTGGTGTAGCTGCTGTTGCTGTGGTTGCTGTATCTGCTGTTGCGGTTGTTGCAACTGCTGCTGGGGCTGTTTCACCTGCTGTTGCTGTGGCTGTTGTTGGTGTAGCTGCTGTTGTGGTTGTTGCAACTGCTGCTGTTTCACCTGCTGTTGCTGTTGTTGGTGTAGCTGCTGTTGCTGAAACTGCTGCTGTGGTAACTGCTGTTGCAACGGCTGCTGTGGCTGTTGTAACGGCGGTTGTGGCTGTTGCAACTGCTGTTGTTGCAGCTGCTGCGGTTGCTGAAGCTGCTGATGTTGCTGTTGTGACTGGTGCAACGTCTGCTGCTGCCGTGGTGGTTGCAGCTGTTGTTGCTGTTGTGGCTGCTGTAATTGCTGTGATTGTTGCAACTGCTGCTGTTGTAGCTGCAGCTGCTGTGGCTGCTTAATTTGCTGCTGTAGCTGCTGCTGCGGCTGTAGCTGCTGTTGTGGTTGTTGTAGCTCCTGTTGTTGTGGTGGATGCACCTGCTGTTGTGGTGGATGCACCTGCTGTTTTGACTGCAACATTTGCTGTTGTGGATGTTGAAGTTGGTGCAGTGGCTGTTGAAACTGCTGCATTGGCTGTGCAAGCTGCTGATGCTGTGGCTGGTATAGTTGCTGTGGTTGTTGCAGTTGCTGTGGTGGTGGATGTTGCTGCTGGTGCCCAGTCTCGATGATTCCCTGATGTTGCTGCTGAATCTGCTGCAAGGTCTCCAGTTGCAGGGCAACTTCTGGAAGGTTTGGCCTCTGAAACAGTTGCGATGATGGTTGAACGACACCGATGCTGTAGTGTTGCTGCTGTGGTGGCATCTGTGAGTGCCCAACGTCCACTGAACCCTGCTCCACAGCTTTTGGAAAGCCCTCTAACGAGTTCTGGGGCTTCCCAGAATCTTGCGTCTCGACTGGTGGTGCCACAACCTGCTCTGTGTGTGGTTGTGCCTGTGGCTGTAGCTGTACTGGCATTGCTACCTCTAAACCGAGCTCTGAAAAAGGACGAGAAATTTCCTGCAGCAGCTGATGTGCCTGGGGATGAGAAAATGCCACCACATTTGGCTGCTGTTGCTGCTGTTGTTGTTGTTGCTGTATACCTCCAACAAAATGTTGCTGTGCTTGAAGTTGCGGCTGGTAAGTAGTGGAATGGATGTCTGGTTGAGTCTGTCCTGTGAAGCCTTGAGGCAGTGCAGTTGCCAACACCCTCTGAGGGCACGATGTCACACCACCTTGCTGTGCCAATGGTTGTGTAATTTCCAACTGCTGTAGGTTTACTGATTGATGCAGGCTATCGCCCAAAACATTTTGCTGCTGCTGTACTGGCTGCTTCGCTGGCTGCTGCACTGGCTGCTGCACCGCAACGTCGACCGAGAGCTGCTGCTGCACGGCAGCGAACTGAGCCTGCACCCCGGCACACTGCGCTAGATCCAACAGCCCCAAGGGACATGTCTGCTGTAACGTCTGTGCACTGTCCGACGGTACTTGAGTTGTCTGCTGTACCAACGTGGTCAAAGGGGAACACGGTACAGGGACGGACCCATAGCCAGACATCGGAGCCTGTTGCATTTGTGTCGACTGTGCAGTGTTGCCGGTCGGGCAGTGTTGTTGATGGGGGGGTAGTGACTGGTCTTGCAGAGATTGGTTGTAAAGCTCCTGTCGCGGGGCCAGGGGCATGGTCGGGTGTCCGCTCTGCGAGTCCGGTAGCAGCCCGATGTCCGCAAGGACTGGCACTGGTGATAGACGCATACGACCAAATCACTTGCATATTTTCAGTATTCAATATGGATTTAAGATTACAAAGAGCATCTGTTAAGCCACTGACTAATGACTGATCCAATCGTTCTCAAGATGCAACACTGACCACCGCATAGTTATTTTGTTGCAATACCTAAGTACACCACCAGGCACGATCAGCAGCCACTACAATGCGTCATCGCAGTTTGGACTTGTGGATTCAAAGGTCAGGGTCTCATTTGCTACATCCACCCGACATGCTACATCTCATTTGTAATGACTCATTCGTTCCATTGACATCAACGTGACCTTGTCATTTAATGTGCAAGGAATATAAATAATTGTTGCACAAAAATAATACAATTTGTGCACGTTGAGACACATATTGCGCATTTAAGAATTAATTTTACTCGTTTACTCATTGCACACCTGAAAAACATGAAACCGTTATTTGCTGGATCACAGTATTTTTGACTGCTGTAGTTGTAATTTTGCTTTTCATTGTTTAACTTTATGCAATTTCATACATTCATATGACTGAAGATTTCAAACATTTCAGAAAGACGCTGTAAAGTACCCTAAATATGTGGCAACACATTCCAAGGAAAAACATCAAGTTAATAAATGACTATAGTTATCAATAGGAAGCAGCACAACTGGCTAATGCGAAGTGGGGCTCAGTAAACCGACCTTCCATTGGCTCGCCAAGCAAGCTTTGCTTCACAGGGAGCTGGGACATGGGCAGCAGTGGCTCAGCAGCTGTCATGGTCTGAGCATGTAGGCCAGATCGCATTGCATCTTCCTCTGCCACTCCACCTTTGTCTTGTTCCTCCTTGATCTACATCATCATGATCATCACGATCAACATTAACAGCACCATAAGCGCCATCAGCAGTTGCATAAACCAAATCATTAAGACTGCAAAAAATCACTTCAGATCTCGAAAACAAAGCATGGTTGAGCTTGAGTAGTATTTGGATGAAAGCCTGTCTGGGAATACTAAAGGTTGTAGTTTTGCATTGCAAGGTGTCAAGGTGATGATACTAAAGCAATGGGACTACAGTATTCCGGTTGCCCCTAATAACCCTACGTAATGAGTTTTCCCAGGAATTTTTTTCCCATGCACCAACACTTATTGATGGAAATGGTCAAAAATCCCAATGTAGGTCCATCCTAAGAAATACTTTTGAGATTCTGTGAAGGTGAAAAAATGGGACATAATGACTATTATTAGATTAAACGTATGTCACACATCAGCAGATCACAAATTATAGCATTATTGTTTTGATGATTGCTTCGAAAAGCTGCTCTCTCGGGATTATTCTTTTGGTAACAAAATGTAATAAAACAAAATGTAATTACCAGAAGAAGTAGATTATGCACACAGATGTTACATGCTAAAGGTTATCAGATTAGTTTCGCAACAGGACAAATCTAATCCATAATCTCGCCTACTCTTCTTGTAACAAGCTGATCTCACAATTTTTGACACAGGGACCACTAACAACAATATACTTTAAGCACAAATCATTGTTTCCTACACAGTGTGTTGTGCTTAACTCTAATGATGTGTAATGACCACGTTGTGGTCCTTGCCAACAAGGTGTCCACGCATCACAGGCAGGTGAGGCTTGAAACAAGTTACAGCATAAAATTATATTCATGAGCAAGTCTGTACATAGCTAAAAATGGAAAACAAATTAGGTGATTAATTAAAGAGTCGTTACCTGTTTGTTCTGCTCGCGCTTGTTTTTAATCAATGCCACGCGATCCCGGATCACTTTGGCTACGACCTTGATATCACTCTCATGAACTATGCCAGACTTCACCTGTGCACAATAGGAAGACGTGAATATGTATTTAAAAAATAAAGACCGTCACATTCTCTGCTTATAATACAAAACCACAAATAGCGTAACAATTTCTACACTGCCTCCAGCACCGTTTGATGAAGTGTCTCAATTTGGGGTCATGATCCACTTCAAAAATACATTATTTTTCATGTCTTTTATTTTTACACTGTCTCATTATGCCATCTGTCTCATAAATATTCCCTGCAGCATCTCATTTGCACCATGTATAATTTGTATGGCAATTCTTGTCTGTACTGCATAATTTGCAATTTTATAATTTCCCAATTTTTAAGTTCGGATTACAATCTCTTCCTCAACTTTCCCATTTGTTCAGTCTTATTCATTCTGGCCACTTGTCAAAACCACACGTTTTTTCCTCTGAACCTCCAAGTAGCAATTTCATTTAAAAAAAACTGATTAGGCAAATGCACGCATGCGCATGGACTGTACAAAAAGATAGCTGTCAGGGCCAAAAGGATTTGTATCTGTCAGTGAAATGTAGTTTAACACACTTGCAATATAATGATGTAGGTTTTCACGGCTCGATGCATGATTGCTTCGAAAAGCTGCTCTCTCGGGACAGCCGCGACGTTTCGCCTCACGCCCGACATTGCCTCTAACGTGTGAGGCGAAACATCGCGAGGAGAGGAGAGGGAGCCGTCGATGCGGCTGTCCCAAGATAGCAGCTTTTCAAAGCAATCCACACACTTGCAAAAGTTGTTTTTGCTTAGCTTTCATTTCGAGCAACCCTTTAATGAAATCAGATGGCTTTCAATAGGCAAAGTGCCTGTGAGCAGCACAACTTCATAATGAAGTTCTGGTCATATTTGAATCATGTTTATGTGAGTTAGTGCACTCCCGATAGAGATGGATAGGCATACCAAGGGACACATGAAGAGACGAAGCCAATGCAAAAACACTTACAACCATAATTGTAAAGCATTAAAAAGCAGTCTCCTTGAAACCTCTTACCATTTCTTGTGCTATTTCTTCAGCCACATCTTTGTCAAGCTCAAAGCTGAACTCGATGGCTTCGTTTTCCTTGTACTTCCCTTTCAGCTTCTTCGGGTCGTCAACCCTCAGATGTAGGCCGATGATGGGCTTCTCGCCATCGTCTTCCTCGGCCAGCTCCACCCTGACCCCAGTGTCTTCGGCGAAGAACGCGTGGTTGAGAAGGTCCTTAATGGAGTATCTGAGACATTTTGAAAATAAATCAATGTGCGATTCACGATGCCGCACGAGGTTCATTCAATGTCTGAGGCATTCGTTCAAAGAGCAAACAACTCAGAGGCTTGAGGAAACTGCATACAGGCGGGTGATGGTGAAGGCAGCCACGTGGTAAGCCGACGCTAAGATTTACAACACAACGGAGGATATTGTTTTAGCTCTGGGGGAAAACAGAGAAGTCAGTGGAAACCTACAACACTACAAAAGTAGAACACAAACGCCAGAGAGAAAGGCACTAGGGGCGGCCTTCAAACCACCTTGGGCAGGATAGTCTTTATGTGAGTAGTGGATGTCACCACTGTATGACCCTGGAGGGCTGCTCTTGCTACAGATTTCATCGGTGCATTGATTTGCACACAAAGCCGGAGTTTCTGAACTTCAGTCACTCTATTCCGATCATGGACAGCCTATCCACATACAGCAATAATTTCTAGGTAAGTTCAGCTCGTGTTACACTAAGCATTGTAAAACGTTGCAGAATTTGAAATACAGAGTTTTCAAACAATTGTCAAAGCCCTGTTGCCTTACATTGGGCTGTTTAATGAGTCTTTAAAGAAGGCATCTTGCCACTAAGAAGCACTCACTGTTGACTGGAAATATGTCAAGAAATCCCCTTTCACGCTCATCCCTCCCCATTTCCTTTTGTGTTCCTGCGTCATTAATACTTGCCAATAGAATTTTCAAGGAGCAACAATATATAACTTGTGGTCAGCCTTAGACTCCACGAGTATTTAATAGATGTATACGTTTTATAACTGACATGCACTACTTTTTTCGTCATTTACTGATTTGTATAAATATAAAATAACGAGGATGTGTAATGATCATCCTACACACGTTTATGTAAATTGCTACAGTTCAGGGTAGAAATTCTATTCACAAGACTGTTTCTTTACAACATAGTGAATGCAGCAGCTGGAGGGGTGGCACGTGAATCAACACAGCATATACGAAACAAAAACGTTTATTCTTAAACAAGTGACTCGATAGATGGTGAATGAACTTAAAAATCAATATTATATGATGCATTAATCAACATTACACCCATTGCATTCATCTACTGCAAGATGAGTTTGGGAATCACTGCATTATGCCAAATATGTATAAATACTATTCACCTGTTAAATGCATGATACAATACTATATGTACCATTTTGATCAATGAAACCCATTCGAAAGTATTGTTTATACAACACAGACCTTAGCAGATTGAACATTCATCAGATTGAACATTCAGTCTACACATTCGCAGTTAAAGTAAATAAACTTGGGCAGCACCTTGGCCCAGTGGGTAGCACTGTCGTCTCACAGCAAGAAGGTCCCGGGTTCGAATCTCGGCTTGGGTGCTTTTCTGTGTGGAGTTTGCACGTTCTCCCCGTGCCCACGTAGGTTTTCGCCAGGCACTCTAGTTTCCTCCCAAAGTCCAAAAAACAAGCTGCTGCATATTTTAATTGGCTTGCAGACTAAATTGCCCGCAGTGCCCGGTGATGGACTGGCGTCCTATCGTGGGTATATCTCTGCTTGCGCCTGTGTCTGCCGAGATAGGCTCCGGCTCACCACGACCCCGTACAGCATGAAGCAGTTACTGACAATGAGATGAGTAAATGAACTTACTGGACCTCCGCATGTGTACTGCACGCACACACTTTATCTACTCCAATTCAAGTGCTCACAATCAGTCTTTATACACTGTCGCTTCTCCATCACTGCACCTACAACCTGGAACACCTTGCTACCTCCTCTCACAGCTCAATACATCTCACACCACCTTAAGAGTGCAACTCAAAAGCTGCTATTTGCCATTGCATGCAAACAGTACTGAGCCGGACCCAGCACGACTGTGTTCACGCTGGTTACCCATGAATCACTGGATGTGTGTGCGTTACAAATTAAACTTATTAAGCTAGCGCAAACTTCCGTTGAAATCTATTTTATTGATAATGATACCTTTCATGAACGCTGTACATTAAATACGCTGAATGCAAACAGTTTACATCACAGGCGTAGGGCACTGCTTTTGTGATGCTAAAAGTATGGGGTACATCAACAGGATTATCTGACGGATGTACTTCAATATCCAGTGCAATTCTAGGCTCAATGGATGACAACTCAACTGATGGGTCAAAGATTAAACTGGAGTACTGCCAGAGTTGCACTTTTATCACACTTTATTTTTGGAGAGGTTAAAGAGGCTGCACCGTAGAAAAGCCGTATGGATCCGTTTCATGAGCGCAGCTTGAAGCGCAGAACTCGGCCCCCGATTTCAGCTGTGATGGGCGGTGAGTTGTCGAGCGATTCAGACTGCTCACACAGTATGCTGCATTGGTGTGTCAAACTGGCCAAGACATTGCCAAATTATAAAGGAATATGCGAAGAGAGCTCTAAAATCTTTACAGAGACCGACGATAAACAGGTATCAATGTTTGAAGCTGCATCTGAGTTTTAAAAAAATGTTTACTCAATTGCCCTACACAGCCTGCTTAAAGACACCGATATAAAAACACGCTATGAGCAAAAGCCATTTGTGGCAACCTCATTTTACATGAAATCAAGAAGTAATTTAGAATTCAAATTATGATGGTGGCTTAATTTAAAACGCTACCCCTCACCTGCATATCATATTGCAGCCCTGACGTTGGAAGATGTAATAACATTTGTGTGTTGTACAAAAGCACCCTAGAATGTCCACAATCACTGTGTATATTACTTCATTAAACCATGTCGTTAAACACAGCTGACCTACTTTACCAGCCACCTAATTACCTTTCATCTTTATTTGTTCTGATGCAACCTTCAATTATCTCCTTTAATTCTGGCATCCCGACTTTGTTAAAGCTGGCTGGCTTCACACCCTGCAAGCAAGAAAACACACAATTAAAGTGTAACACTCACGTAATATTTTAATGGTTTATTTTTGTTATCACAGGTTAATTTCCCTATATTAAAGGTGCAAGCCAATGTGGAAAATAACATACATTTACCTACCTACTTAAAAGAAAATAGATTTTATATACTTCAACTGTAATGTTTCAATTATGCACAAATATCCATATTTTTATTAAAGGTCTTACATTAATTTTAATAGTGCATAAAATGGTCCAAATTTATTATAGCAAGAAAATTAATTGCATAAAATGAAAATACTGGATTTGTAATGTTCGTAATGAAACTTTTTTTTCCGTGTGAATGCATGTAAATGACTCCATACGAATAAATGAACGAGGACATGCTTACCAATTGCTCATGGGAACTGACTAAGAAGGATATAAGTCAATCTGTCAATGTAATAGAGTTTCTGTATACTAAATCAATCTGTCAATGTAAAAGAGTTTCTGTATGTGCATTTGACAGAAGGGCTTTTTAAATCCATTAAAAGCAATCACCCTGATAGAGATCATCTATATATAATGGCGTTAGTATGTTTATGTATGTGTCCACATTGAGGGTACCAGTTTCGAACACATTTTATCCACACAAGACTTTCATGTCTTATTTCATATTTACTTCCCACTTATTGAGCAATCTTTTGAAACTTCAGAAAGCCAACAACATACCCAAAAAGGTCTTTAGAAAGGTATCCAGGTCAAAGGAGTCATGTTAGCAGAAAACGTGATCAACAGGAAATGCCAGGAGATATGGTTATGCATTTGTAACAAGAGTGCCCATAGGACGTGCACTCTGCTAGTACTTTAAATACATGCAGCCCCGTGCACAAAATTGCAAGCAACAATTTCTGGACGAAACCATTTTGTATAAAGTAAACAAAATTAAGGCAACGAAAGCCTTAACATCGATTGCACAAAATAAATTGTATCAACATTAGCGGTTTAATGCTGCTTTTTTTAAAGTTGGTAAATTGCTTAATAGCCTAATAAAACACATTTCGGCTTGCACAATGACATATGGCTACAAAAAAAATAATCAATGCTCGAGCGTAATAAAATAATTTAAACAAGCTGCATTTTCATTGCCGGCATATGGCCTTGATCACAGTGGTAATACAATGTTACGTGCTTCACAGTGTAGGTCTCCTGAAAATGTGCAAGGGGCATCCTGCGGAATATTATATTTGAAATAAGTCAATAACGTAATTTTGAATGTGCTCATGCGGTCTTAATGCCTAACATAAACCAAGATTAAGGCAGTGCTCCACTCAGCAGAGCCTTCATTACATTGTCAAGGAAAATTTACCACAGAACACTCATTCAATTTAAACTAACGTCACCACATAAGTCCTTGGTTCAGTCATTAGCGAGTAGAAACGTATTAAGATCTATTAAAAGGACCGCAATTTTGCAAAAAGTGTCTCTATGAAGCATGTTTAACAGGCCTACGCACACCATCCTCACTTCCTACTGTACAACGCGTGGACATGAAGCCCGCCGTGCTGTGGTACGTCAATAAACCCCGTGTTCAGCAAAATCCTACCGTTCTCATAAAACACTGAGTATTACCGATCCACCTTCTAAAAACACCAACACAATGTCTGCGGATACAAGCCACTGCCAAAAGGTGATGAGCTACAGTTATTTTAATTTAAATATTCACCCCCACCTTTTATGCATTGTTTTAGGTTTCATTAACGCGGTTGTGGTTTCTTAGAGGAATTTTTTAAATGCACATTGCTAACATTGTAGGACATTAATGAACATTGTAGAACTTTAATGAACATTGCAGGACTTTAATGATGATAAACGAAATAAACATGCTATTATAAAATATATTTAAAGGACAGACATTTAGAAATGTAAATACAGCAGTCCTAGCACAATAAACATCACATTCCTCTGGTAGACCACAAGAACTGCTGACCGCTATTTATGTTCTCAAAAAACAGTCAGGCTAAATCCTGGTGGGTGAGTCAGTAACTCATTATTCAGGGCAACTCACCGTTATGGTCCACGAATTAAAACCTACTGGATTTGGCGTCCATCAATGACACAGGATTTGGATGCTTTTTGAATTTGTATTCAAATTCACCAATTAGAATAATGCCACAATGGGACTAAAATATGCTCATGTGACAGGTGAAAACAATGCTGTCGAATTAGTACGGCAATTTCAACAACCTGCAATATATTTTTTTAGGAAAGAGTTTGTTTTCTTTTCTCTCTCGGTTACCAGCTAAACAAACACAATTTGTTGAGAGAATTTACAAGATGAACACATTTTCAATCTCATCACCATTTGAATATTAAAGCAAGTTATCAAAGTGTTTCTCACGCGTTTAAAAAGAGCCTATCAAGCATGCATATCTTTATGTTTTGCATGAAATAACGTTGCTCGAACATGATTCTCTGGGTTATACAAATAAAATTTTGAACCTTAGCAATTTCAAAGCCATACTAAGAATTTGGCTGGAGTCAAAACCCATGACTTCTAATAAGCGGGTCACCTGTGATCTAATATTTACATTTTATAATTACATATTAACTTTCCTGAACCAGGACACTGTCAATTTTTTCATTATAAAAAATACCAAAACGGCATATAATAAAGATTACAAACCACATCCAACAATGTCTAAACGTGACAAAGAGCCTGTGACGATCCCCATTAAAACAGATGTTCTTCGCAAATTGGAGCAATGTCTTTGTTACGCAAATGAGTACGTTGTTGGTGCCGACATGCCGTTCTCTCTACAGCTCTGTGCAGCACTTTGTGACCCTCGGCTGAAACACGCTTTGGAAGCACAACTATTATTATTATTTACTCACCGTAGTGACCTTCCGGTAAATCTGTGCCGGATTTTGGCACTCAGAGTAAGGGTATTCTGATGTGGCCATTTCCAGCATGCACATTCCAAAGGCATACACGTCCACAGCTTCATCATAATGCTCCTCATACATTTCTGGAGCCATGAACTCGGGCGTCCCTGCGGAATACATTGCACACCCCCAGGGTTCAATTTGAATTTAGCGCTGCAGTGGAATCCACAATCACCGTGAGGGTTTCTCCCACATATGTTAATGTCACGTGCGGTAAGTATATATTTTCCTGCAAAATGAAATAGCAAAATAATCAATTAACTGGGTTAACTGCTTGTGACGTGCTCAACACTGCCACTTTGGGAAAGCAATTTCCGCCACCGTTCATTTTGTATTGCGGATGTTAAAGGCGTGCTATTCGCATATAAGATTTACTGTGTTACTGAAACCCAAACAATTATTTTTTTCAGCTATACAGCACTCTGTTGTGCCTTACATTTGCCCTTACTTTCAAAATATTTGGTGACTATATCAAAATCGCAAACGTGTTACCGGGATAAATTCAATAAAAATATGTGAGCTTTCCCAATATTGCAATGTTATTGCAAAATATTTGTTGTGTTGAAGTCTGTTTTCAAATGTTAGTAATATGAACATTTTAGCTTGTTTCTCAACTACATATTTTGTTCATATTTATGAACAATTTAAATAATGTATGACAGACATGCAATGTATATTAAAAGACATCGAACACTTCTGCAAATTACATTGGCCGTCACTTTTTTTCTGCAAGTTAATATTTCTCGACATACAAACTGTCAACACAGCAGAAAGTGAAGTTTCTAAAATACAAATCACTTACATTGTTAAATATTTAAAGTTACTATTATAAAGTAAAAAAAGGTTTCCAAATGAATAATAAGAAAGACCCCTTGAAGCTGGGATCATTTGGAAGAAATACTCTCTGGTTACTGAAAATTATTAAATAGCTACAATATCTAACACATGCAATTAAGGCTTCAAATCTTTTAATAAAATATTTACAATCCAGTATTTAGAGTGGAATCACAAATAAGATAATAGTTCTATAATACATATTATGTACCATCATCAAGAAGCATAGATGATAGGCGAAGGGTCACTGGAAGAGAAATACTAAATATACTTTCTTAACAGCTTGACATACTTTTTTTCTAAAAAGAATATGAAGAATGTTAATGGGAATAATATTCAGATCTAAGAGAGCATATTGAATCTACAGAAGCAAATTAACCAAATTCTATACAAAAGATAAATATCTCCACAATTGCTAATCAACATAAGCAGATTCCTACAGTGCAAAATAACTAACGTGTGACAATTTTTCGAATCAGAGTTTTTTGGTTTATGGATTTCATGTTTCTTTATTAAGTTACTTATTTAGGAAGCCTTTCAGCTTACCCAGAACCGTGGCTTAAGTTAGGTTATGAGAGGTTTAACTCTACTTAGATTGGTGAGTTAGCATATAAGCACTGTCATAGTATGAAATGTAGTCACAAACACATCCTGGTGGTTATATGTCTCAGAGCACTCAGCCAGAAATGCTGAGAGACTGATCGATAAGCCAAGTTCTCGAGTGTAATAGGTTGATGGTGTCAACTTATTTATCCATTGTTTTTTAAAAATTCCGTCACTATTTGGGTAACTAAATAATTTAGTGGAATTTTCCAGCTCTGTAATTTGGCCATGTGAGGAATCTGTCCGTGTAGTGTCTGAATTATAAAACAATTATTTAAAGGGATCTCAGCGGCTCTGCTATACAGCTTTCTACAGGCCGTGTCGTTCTGCATGGGGCGATGCATCACTCTTAAAAAGTTCTGCATCAATACTTAATCTCAAGACATTAAGTCCACAACACAATTGGGATGAAAGTTTGAAAAACAGAAATGTGACATAGAAAGAAAGCAAGTACTTGTGCCTTGCATGCTCTATTGCTATATGGTCAACAGAAGTGGCCCAGTTGCTTACGGTTTGGAGCAATGATCTGAAAGCACCTACTACTGCCAAAAAGCTAGGTTTATGCTACCAGAGATCAATTTGCATTCAAAAACATACAACGTTAATGTGCCAGCCCAGTTATAAATGACAGCACACAAAAAAAAGTTTAAATTAGGGTTTGCAAATAATTTGGCTTATTCCAACTCGGAAAATTCAAATAAACGTTTGACTGTCAAGTAAAAATGACACACATTTCAAGCAGAGCATGTGGGAAAAAGCAGTCCCCCTTTTTAAAAGCTGTGCGACAAGTCTATTGGACAGTTGTAATCAGAGGCATGGAGTCAATGTTCTGTGAGATTTCTGAACAGAGCCTTTGTCTCATACAATGTCATTGATCAGGGAACCAGCATAAAATTGGGGGAACTAAAATGTAATAAAAAAAATAAAGACTAAAGCTTAAAAAGTAAAGATTTTTACCTATCACACTTTTGGCAAATGACGCCCGTTTGAGTGTGGCCAGTCCCAGGTCTCCAATCTTTACAGAGCCCGTGGGGCCCGTTATAAAGATGTTATCACACTTGAGGTCCCTGTGAATAATGGGGGGTGTCCTCGTGTGCAGGAAGTGCAGTCCCTTTAGAATCTGTCGACACCAACTCTGCAGAACTTTCGTCTTCATTACCTTGAATCGCTTTAGGTACCTGCAAGGGGAGAGTGCCACTCGTTAAACCGGTTTCAAAGTCAGCCGATGTTTATTGCGTGCTGCTGCAACCTCGGCAGACGGGACGTCAACACATTTAAACTTTCTGCAGAATCGTTTGTTGACACAAAGATCTTGCCTGGAACGAAGATAAAACTGCAGTTGCATTTTTATTTGACACATTGCCCTTGGTAGCAAGTCTGAAATAGTCATGCATCCAGTAGACATCTAATGTTCGATCAAATGAATTAAACATCACAAGAACACGACCACACCAGCATCAGTGTTTAAACATGCCGAATTTTCTATCAATTTTACGAAATATAATCTTATGCAAGAACCGAAAGAACAGACTTTAACAATAAAAGTTGTTGGTTTGCATATATGAAATGACCCTTGTTGTAAAATTAATCAAACATTCATTTGATTACCCTAATGGTTTCGACTATCATAGCATAGCTAAATGTAATTTATATCTGTGTTAATTGATTGGAAATGTTTAACTACTCAGTAGGTTGCAGCGCTTGCCAAAAGAGACTGTTTATGTTGAGAAAACACTGCTAATCTTGTGCACAATAGATCGATTAGAAAAGTGAGCAGTGACCTGTCCTTAGTCACTCAAAGGCAAAAGACTTAACGCTGTGAAGGATTAAAAATCATTCAATGTTACATGAGAACATCGATTACAGGATTCACAATTTGACAGCCAAAATATATGCTGCCCTTTGGAGTTAAATAAAATCTAAATCTAATAATAATAACTTATTACATTTATATAGCATAGCCTTTTCACCAAGAGGTCCCAAGGCTCTGCAGGAAAATGCCGAGAGGTGGAGGGGAGGCGATCATGTCGTCAGCCAGTGCCAACCCACCAGACAGTGCGGCGTATATATTATGATGGCATTCTCCACACGCCCAATCTGTATTAGTTACTGTTATTAATTATTATTTAGCAGACACCCTTATCCAGGGCGAATGAAATCATCATAGAGGTGTGAGGGAAACCAGAGGAGTGAGGGGAAGGCAGCGCCAAAATTTGCAGACACTGCATATTATAATATTTTTAAATGTAAGCAAACAACCCCATAATTACAACCCTAATGTACTAACCATGGCTCTATAATACAATTAAGAAATTATAGTAGACGTGAAAAATTATTTCATGCATTCAAATGTTTGTTAATATTTTTTTCCTGACCATTCACATATAATTTCTCCAGATGGCCAAAATGAAGCAAGACACTAGAGCTAAAATATAAATGTGACCTAGTAAAGGAGGGACAGACATTGCATAGTATCCAACGAGAACTGATGAAATACAGATGAAAGATACGTCGAACATCACAGAGAGTACAAATAATGGAACTAAAACAAATAAGACAAGATAGGCAATGCATAGAGCACGACATTCCAATAACAGATCAATTCGAGACTGTGCAGAGGCGATGAGTAAATGAATGTTTATTTCACCAGGAGTATGAAAGCAACCCGTTAATACAATAGAAAACAAAGGATATCATGGGTTAAA
This sequence comes from Mordacia mordax, assembly GCA_036362905.1. NCBI lineage: Eukaryota > Metazoa > Chordata > Hyperoartia > Petromyzontiformes > Petromyzontidae > Mordacia > Mordacia mordax. The sequence continues at coordinate 3,634,663 of JAZEWT010000029.1, forward strand.
AATGAAAAAAACCCACAATGAAACAATGCATAAATAACACAAAGGCAACACAGACAAGATGTGCAACGCAGCTGAAGACACTAGAAGATAACAAAAACAGTGTTAATTGGTGATTGAAATCTAGCCGCCCGTGTCTCCCGCTGCTTGGCGCAATACTTTGCATCACAAACAGAATCACAACGAGCAAGGTTGCAGATGCCATCCCTTTAGAAACGAACGCCCCGAACAAACGGGGGGAGGGCTGCGCGCGGCACTTGTGACGCGAGGGCTCACGTTTTCAGCGTGCCAGACGTCATTAGCTCCGTGACGAGCACGATGCTGTGCTTGCCCTTCAGAGTGCTCTCCCACGAGTCGTAAAAGCGGACGATGTTCGGGTGCTGGAGCCCCTTCAGCATGTCCGCCTCTTCTCTGAAGCGCTGCTTCTCCGGCTTGCTCAGTTTCCGATCCTGCACACAGCGGCCATTACGCCCCCCACCCCCACCGCGGAATGGCACATCATGTTAGAGCAGCTAGGAAAAAAAAATAACGTTAATTAGTCACGGCCTCTTTAATTTACATTAACGATACATTGGCCCACATGAACCAGAAATAAACGCTACACGTTTCACGATATATTTGCGATAAGCCACACAGTGAGTAGATGTTTCCCACATCGAGCAATATCAGTCACTGGAATACAATCATTTATCATCAGTATCCGCCTAATCCTCTACTGGGTTGTGATGAGCCAGGGCCTGTCCCAGCAAACACAGGATACACATCAGGGCTATACAATAGACTTCAGGAAGGCCTACGCTGCCCGCCCCCCCACTGTTCATCAACGGCTCAATAATAGTGGAGACATTCATGAGCACCAAGTTTCTTGGGGTACATATTGCAGATGACCTCAACTAATCAGTCAACACTGCCTTCCTGGCCAAGAAAGTACAACGTCTCCACTTCCTCCGACGATTGAAGACAGCCAGCTGTCCTCCACCCATCCTCTCCACATTCTTCAGGTGAAGCATTGAGTGTCCTGACCAGCTGCATCACTATCTGGTTTGGGAATTGCAATGCCTCTAACCGTAGCCCCTGCAGTGGACAGTGAAGACAGCGGAAAACATCATTGCGACCCCTCTCCCCTCCATCATGACATCTACGCTGCAGACACAAGGCTTCCAGCATTGTGAAGGACCCTCCCACCCCTCCCACGGACTCTTTACCCTCCTGCCGTCTGGCAAAGGTATCGCAGCATCCTGGCCAGATCTGCCTGACTGCAACAGTTTCTTCCCCCAAGCTATCAGACTCCTCAATACCACAATGCCTCCCCTCTTCATCATAACAAGTAGGAAACAGACGCTCCACCCCCCAAACACACTTATCCATACCTGCACTGGCCACTTCACTTTACTATATGTAGTCTATGCCGATAGCGTGTTTTTCCCTGCCTTGTTGAATGTGTATTCAGCCTTGTTTTGTATTTGCAGCAGGGACGCTAAGAAACGTAATTTCGTTCCTCTATATACTGCCATTGTATACGGATAGAACAGCAACAAAGTTTATCTAAGATGAGACACCAGTCCATCACAGGGCACCAGGGGGCAAATTAGTCGGCAGGCCAATTTACCTCGGCAGTATCAGGATGTCTTTGGAACGTGGAACAAAATCAGAGCACCTGGCTAAAACCCACGTGGACACAGGAATAACATGCAAACTCTACTAAGTAACCCGACTGGGGAATAGAACCCGGGAACTTCTTGCTGTGAGGTGGCTGCACTACTCACTGCGCCGTCGTGCCACCCCATAGTACATGCAGAATTTAAAAGTGACTCACCCCATACGGCATATGCAATAATGCAATAGTCATGACAAAAAGCCATGACCAATCCATTGCTATATAAAAAGTCTCTATAGTATTATTGTGTCCTACTCACACACTTTTATAAATACAAAACGAAACCAAAACGGCTTGAGTTATAAAAGGGAACTATTCAGCCATGTGGAACTTATAAGATGTACAATGCACTTAACAGGCAGTACATTCTTCATAGACATGCACATTCACGAAAATATGTTCTTCTAGAGAGATTTTCACCCGAGGGTCACAAAGTACTGCACAGAGCAGTGGAGAGAAGGGCATGTCAGCAACTGAAGTTCACATGACAGATAATATTAATTTATTTTTAACAACGCCCTTGGAAAGCCGTGCATATCCAATAAAATGCACGGGAGCCCAGTTCCTATGACCATTTTTCCTCCCATTTGAGTCCCCAAATGATAAACTATAACTTCTGTGTGCTGTGCGTGGTAAAATATTTTCATTTTCAAGTAAAGGAAGATAAAGCGTGCAAAGTATAGCAATCCCTTGCTAATCTGCGATTGAGTAATCCATTGCCTGAGAAAATCCACAGCTCACACCATGGCTACTGAATATTTTAACATTAAAGTAACAATCACGTGTCCTGTTTGTTTCCTTGGTCTTTGGCACCTTGGTGATCTGTGCTTAGTGCGTACAGAGAAAACATACAATAGCGTGCTTGCAGCAAGAATTATGTAATGGAGACGTAAGGATAGCTCAAAACGTCTTCATAAACATCTCCTATGTGAACACCGACGTAACTACAGTATGCAATTATGCCTTAGTAGAAGGGTTCATCAAACCGTTAGAAATTGCAGCCACTTTACACTGCTCACATCTTGCAGTCCATTGAATTATCATTTGTAAGCCAAGCATTGCCCTCCTGATGCTTTCTGTTGGGTATAGTCTACTGCGGCAAAGCAGGTGCAGTCACAGCAAGATTGCGGTATATGCAAAGGCTACAATACCAGCTATACTTTTCCATCGATTAAAACTATAACGTTTCTTGAGTTCACAGAATTTACTACAGGGTGTGAGCTTTTAATGATGTTCTACAAATGCATTATTACAGCATAGACGTTAGAGTAGAGATTAACTTTATTTACACTCCAGTACATGCTCACCCAGATACTGGGTGGAGCGGTGCAGAAGTGGTTTTAAAGCTGGTGACCTGAAAAAAATATACGAACCTGGTTGACTGCATTATGAATCCGTTGACCTGAATTAGAATTCGATGCTCAGCTATGGCTATCATTAAAAACGAATGATATTCACCATTCATCAAGCCACACTGCACAGTGCGGTGAGGTAGTCAAACAGCCCCCAATGAAGGCTTTTATCCAGTACTGAATTGACAAAGGGCTGATCGTTCCGTATTCATTAAAAGCCTATGGAGACCAGTGGTCTCTTTTCAAGGCAGCACATGGCATAAATAAAAAATATATAAAACAATCATGAATGTTAGATTTGAACTATGTGGAATATCAACCCAGTGCCAAATATGTTCACCGTTGGGCCACCCAGCCCAGCACTTGTTATTGCATTAGAGGACGACGCCAAATGAGTGACCAATTTCATGAATGCCATTTGAACCATTTGAACAGGGTTTAGTAATTACATTATTCAAACTACGTCAAATGAAATCCATAAAACTAAGATATGTAAAAAACATTACACTATGCCCAAGCATGACCGTCACTAAATCACTGATGTTTTCATAACAGCTTCAATTTGTTTTCACCGGGAAGGAAATGCCTCCAATAACATTGCTTGCCTAATATAATAACAGATAATAATACCATCCTTGCCGTGCACATTATGTCCTTCAAACTAACCATATTATCCATTAAGTTCTCTTGTCAACTACAAATGAGGTCTAGTACTATAACATAGGTATCGATTTTAAATACATTTACAACGCTGTCAACCAAAATTATGGGCTGGTGGATCACACATATATTGTCAAACTAAACTGGACATTATTCAGTGGCTTGAAACCAAACAAAGGTGGCTATAGAATGTATTGCTTTTACTTGTGGCTATGTGTACCGCAAAAAATAATATTGGCAAGATGTAAAACGTGTCTGCTGTCTCTTTCTCACCAATAAGTTACAGAATATACTTGAAACCTGAAGGTCACCAGAATAGTCTGGATTATATCTGAGCCATCTAACACTGGAAAATCCCCAATGCCCAATAGACAAATGTTTAACCGCCTACATTTTGTGTGCATGCTCTAAAGCTACAAAGGTATTTCTGGGTCAAACACGAAAATATCAATCAACAATCAGAGGGATAGAAGCAAGCATAATCTGATTTATTGTTAGAACCACTAATCTTTCCTTATTAACGGTGCTATTCGTTTTAGTATTACAATGCAATATCAGGGTGTGCACGGAGGATAATGGGCCTGTAGGTCAACCGGTACTGCACTGAATCAAACCTCTGTCCACCGAAATGTGCTTTAGCCATAATGTCAAATAAGCAGTTGTAATTTGTGTAGACATATCATATACGAGATTGTGAGAAGGTGGCGGAGGCTTGGGGAAGCCTTAATCCAGCAGTGAATTGACCACGGTTGATTGTGATAATCTATTATCTCTGCCCACACACGAATGGGACCTCTTCCATAGCAGACATTGGTAAACTATCCGCCTTTCATGAATTTTATTTTCCTGAATGCCTGACAGAATTAAGTTACCCTGGTTTGAGATTATAACATCCCTTGGGAACAAATTACAAAAACACAGCGCTTGGGACATGGGCAATAATTGGGCCAACCAGCACATAATGAAAGACTGCTATAATGGTGATTGGTTTGCGCTTTACAAGCTTGGAAATCACAAACGCAAACGACGATACGACTGTAGCCAGTGAATGGGTTGTTTTTGTTTCAAGTACTGCTAACCAACAGCAACGACCCTGTCTGTGCAAAACTACAATGAAATGCTAATCATTGTATGGCTGAACGAAACCCAGTGTACTCCAACTTGTGATGAACTTTGAATTGGGGCTAACTTTTCTTTTGCACAATACGTAATAAAGCATATATAGTGCACTTCAAAGCGGGATTTTGGCAAGTGAAACTATTGCGGTAGAATATTAATACAAAAAAAAATTCACATCTGTGGCACTATTACCTGCACATCATTTGTCCGTGGCAGCTGTTGGGTGTGCGGAAATGAATTATATGTGGTGAGATTTACGCTTGTCATCCGCAATAATTCATGATTTCTACCCACAATGCAAAGGGAAGCTGCAAATATTTGCATTTCGAAAGCGCCTTTCACCCGAGGGTGACAAAGCGATGCACAGTGCTGTGGAGTGAGCGACATGTCAACAACTTCAGAAAAGAACAACGCCTACAAATCTATCAAGGACATTAAATACGAAATTAAATAATAGTTAAAACAAATAAAGGAAAAAGTGTTCCTGAGCAGATACACATCGACAGTGCACCATCATCCAAGCACACAGCAGCAAGCAGCATCAACAGTCCGAGCCAGGGGACTTCAAGGCCTTACGGAACAAGTGAGTCTTGAGCCAAAATTTGAAAATACCCAGGCACTCAGTGACCGAATTTCCTATGGAAGGGAGTTCCAGAGTCTGGGGGCAGCGTGTGAAGGCTGTCACCCATCGAACAGAGGTACGATCTGGGCACATGCAGCAAACCCTTAATGGAGGATCAAATGTGTTGTGTTGAGAATGCCTGAAGTAGGTCACGGACGCATGTCAGAGCAGTGACAGTGAGAGCCTTGTAGGTAAAGATGGTCTTCAATTCAATCCTCCATTTAACCATTAGCCAGAGAGACGCCAGCACTGGAATAGGTGATCATGGATGGGAGTACGGGTGAGGACTAGCAGCCGCATTCTGCACACGTTGGTGACTACTGATAAGGTCGGCAGGGATGCCAGGAAGTAATGCATTGCAATAATCTATTCGTGAAAAGATGAAAGATGTGGATCAGCTTCTCAGCAACGGAGGGAGACAGGATATTACGCAGTCTGGCTATATTTCTGAGACGGAAATAGTCTATGTTTGTCACTTTATTAATGTGTGTCTCGAAGGTAAGTGTGGAATCAAGAGCCACTCCTTGACTCCGAACTATCTTAGCAATTTCAATGGTCTGGTCATCAAGCATCGAATGAACTGGTTTGGCCTTGGATGATTGGTGCGGGGTTCTGACAAGCAAAACCACATGGAGGAGTGATCACAGACCAGGACCAGTGATGGACAGGTCGGTTACAAGTATGCCCCTTGAGCAAACCAGGCCCAGAGTATGGTCACATTTGTGGGTGGCAAACGTCACATGTTAAATGAAGCCAAACGAGTTTCGTGTGGCCATCAGATCCCTTGCAAGAGAGCACTTTGGAGAGTCAAAATGAATGTTGATATTCCCAAGCATCACAATCCTCTCAACTGGTGCACAGGTTAGCAAGCAGCTCAGACAGTTCATTTACAAAAAGTTGAGGCTACAGGTGAGCGGCAGAGCAGCACCACCTTCACAGATTGAGCCGACCTCCAAAATCAGATCCATATGACCGAATGAATGGAAGCTCGGTGAAGGAATCTAATGGATGACGGCAGTAACATGGTTGAGAACCGCAAGGCCACCACTGTGGCGATGGAAACAAGCCTTTTGATGGTGTGTGAAGTCTCGCAGTTGCGTCAAGATTCAATGTGGAAAATGTATCTTGATGGTGCCAGGCCTCTGTGAGGCAGAACAGATCCTAATTGTTGCATACTGGATGGAGGTGACCAGTGGTATTGTCCACAAGCAATGCTGAGATGCCAATGGCTTAATTTGTTGCTTCCTCGACAGCCGATATCTAGAGTGTAATAGCAGGACGTGGTTAGGGACATCTGTTAGGGATGGATTAATGCGCCTTTTGTAACCAGCATCCCAAAGAATGTAACAAGGGTGACGGACTATACCCAGCTGACAGCATATGGCAAGGTTGGGGATAGGGTAAAAACATTTTGGGGAGAAGCTCAGGAAGGCTCCGTGTGTGTAGGTGATTATGATTGAGAGGGAACCTACAGATGAGGTGGTGTGGTGAATGACATGAGCAGATGGTGAAGACAGGATGGTGAGGAAAGACAGTGTAGAGAGAATAAAGCTCAGCCAAACCTGGAGGCCAGTCATTGAAGTTAGTAGTACATAGATATAGAGCTCTGAAAGGAAAAGATGAACGCATATGTAATGTATGCACTCAGACATAACCCAACTGGATTCTTTGTGACATGCATTCATTAATCTATTAAATTGGAATGTGTGCCAGTCTCTGCTGCATATGACACGTAGCAGTACCAATTTCAAAACATGTATCTGCAACCTTATTCTACTGCACAGAAGGCAGCAGCAAATACTCTATTGAGCAATTTCATCTGATCAAAGCTAAGTCCTAATTACCTGCGGAAATTTCAAACGTCAATTGAGCTACACAACACTTGGAAGATAATTAAATCTCGTAGACCATTACTTTCTCACCCAATACACTATCCAAAGATTAGCTGAAAACCTGTACAGCACTGTACTTTCATTTTAATTTAAGAAACCTGTAATCCCAGGGGCTTCAACTAAACCAGACGACTACAAAGAACAATCTATAAGTCAACAAACATGATATCATTATCATCAGCAAGGTCGGCATGAGTGATTCAGACTTGGCCAACAGAAAACCAGAAGGACCGATCCACTAGTAAATCTATATCTCTATTGAAATAGTCAGAGCTCCATTGGCCTGATGCCTCCAAAGTGAGGCTATCCATAAAGAGCAGCTTCTGAAAGCAATTCCCGATGCAAACATGTATGAAATATTAAACACAAGCTATAAGGCACACATTTCAAGAAACAGGATGCTATTTTCGATCAAGAACTCACAGCAAGAGTGGTAAATCCACGGCCACAGCTCACCCAGCGAATGAAGAAAAACAAAGGGCACAACCACATTTAACGACGCTTTGGACCTCAAAGGACAAGGAAACCATCATAGCAACAATCCTAATGGAGAACGACCAAGTCGTAGGACCTCCAAGAGTGTCTCATTGTGCACATATTACAACACTATCTTTTAAAACCATGAACAGCTTTGCGAACGAGATGTCTTAAATTTTTGGAAAGGAACTAACTAGGTTATTTTTTTTCATGTATTCTCTATCAGTACACACTTAATCCCGCAGAGGCTCATGGAAAAACCATACACTATTCCAGCAGACACAGAGTGCATGGCAGGGCTATATCCCGGGTGAGACGTCAGTCCATCACAAGGTAGTGAGGGCAATATAGTCTGGAGTTCAATTAAACAAAACAAAAAACGGTCATATGAAACTACATAATACCCTTTTCAGGGTAAATCCAGTTGCAATGCATTGTAATTCTAATCCACGTGCTTTTCATGCCATGACTATCACACAAGCTTAATAAAAGTTCAATTCAGTATCAGTGCCCGCTTAGTCCTGTACAGGCTCAAGGGGGCCCAGAATCTATCCTGCCAGAAATAGGGTGCAAGGTGGGGGAATAAACAGGATTTGATGGTGGTACATATCAGGGCAAATTTTTGTGGCAATTTACTTAGCAGGCCAATTGACCTAGGCAGCAGTGTGCCTTTGGATGGTGGTAGGAGATTGGAGTACCTGGCGAAACTCATGCAGACTAGGGGCAAATACGCAAATTTCATACAGAAGTTTTGCTTGTCAGAACCCTGCACCAACTGTCCAAGGCTGATCCTATCCAATTGATGCTTCACGATCAGACCATTGAAGTTGCTAAGACAGTCCAGAGTCTCGGTGTGACTCTTGATTCCTCACTAAGCTTCGAGACACATATCAACATGGTGACGAAGGTAGCCTATTTCCATCTCAGAAATACAGCAGAACTGTACAACATCCCAAATCGATCGATAACTGCAATGTACTGCTCCCTGGCACCAATGCATTCCTGATCAATCGTTTCCAACGTGTGCAGAATGCAGTTGCTAAACTCCTCACTCGCACATCCATCCACTCACATATACCCAGTACTGGTGTCTCTTCACTGGTTACCGATTAAATACAGGATTGAATACAAGATCCTCCTTCTCACCTATAAGACTCTCACTGGCGTTTCTCCAACATCCATCCGTGACCTACTTCAGGCACCCTCCTCAACACGACAACATCGATCTTCCAATATGAGCTTTCTGCATGTGCCCAGATCGCACCTCCATTTGATGGGTGACAGAGCCTTCTTGCGTGCTGCTACCAGACTCTGGAATGCCTTTCAATTGGAGATTCGGTAGGCTGAGTCGCTGAGCATCTTCAAATTTCGTCTCAAGACTCACTTGTTCCGTAAGTCTTTCAAAGCCCTCTGGCGAGGAGTGTTGATGCGGCTCAATGTTGTGCCGGAATGATGGCTTTCTGCCGACCTGTGCCTGATCGGGAATATTTATTCTTTCCGTGTTTGTTGAAGACGTTTTTTTT
>JAZEWT010000029.1:3652742-3663663 GCA_036362905.1 Mordacia mordax
GGGGAAGGGAAGATGGCCCTCAAGCGCAATGTGATCAGCGTGACGATTCGCCGATTTGCACCTAGGTCAGCGATTCCTTCAAAAAGAGATTGCAGCCACTTGTAATACATTGTTTTAGGATCCGCCTAAGTTATATGCGATCCTATCACATCAATAGTATTTTTGTGTGGAGATTACAAATTATACTGTACCCATTATAGCTTCTATGAGAGGCACAGTAATGGAAATATACGAGGAATCGATTCGTGAATTTGATAACAACGTAATCGGAACACGAATTCGAAAATCGTTTTCTTCCCGCCGGACTAAATTAAACGCTCTTTTTATAACGTGTATACATTACATTCGTTATGTATATGCTAATAAATAACTGCTATTATCCGTATATATCCAGTAATAATTAAATTATTACGATTATTTATAGTGACTTGTCAGTATGGTAAATTAGCAATTGCGTCATGGCCGCGAGAGGACTCTGAATGACGTCACTAAATGACACCCCCAGACGTCATCACTGCAGCACGCGTCACTCTTAATCCACTGCTAGGTGAAGGATGCTCTAAGCTGAGCCTTAATCAATCCACAGTTGGCTTAATTGTAAGCCAACAACAGTGTGCAATTGTTCTCCCAACGAAACCTCCAAGTTGAATTACATTGCTTACGTATATATTAATGTAATATTCCTGGTGTGCTGTTAGAATGGGTTTTTTTTTTACAATATTGTTCATACAATTCCAGAAGACAATACTATAACACTATGCCTTGCACGAACAATTGTGTTTGACAATCAACATTAGTTTTATTGCAGTCATGAATGTGCTCTTTGGAATTCCATAAACGTTTAAGAATTATCCACGGTAATTTACATGCAATGAACGCACTGTAATGCTTTGCTTATAGGCCCCATAAGTAGCAAATACTGTTATCATGTAATTAAATTACATTATAGGTAATGGGTTAGCCTTCGCATAAATATGCAAATTATGCGATGGATAACTGACGACAAAACATAACTTGAATGTTATTTCATTAATATTACCCTTGGAGCGGCACGGTGGTGTGTGGCCTCAACCAGAATTTACAAGGTTCTATTCCCGGCTCGGGTGCCTGTGCTGAACCAAGTTTGCTTTTTCTTTTTGTCTCCGTTTTTGCTCGGTACTCCAGTTTCCTTCAACAGTCCAAAGACACTCGACTGCTGCCTAAGTTCATTCACCTGCTGACTAAATTTCCCCCTGTGCCCTGCAATGTACTGGCGTCCCATAATAAGTATATCCCTGCCTTGCGCCCTTTGTCTGCTGGGATAGATTCCAGCCCCCACGACCCTGTCCAGGATAAACAGGGCACCGATAATAATGGTGTTTACGCAATATAAACGTAGCCACATGACCGATGTATGTGTTTACGATTCATGATGATTTATTACCGAAGCTGTTCTTTCAGAACTGCTCTTTCAGAACAGCTGTATCCAGCGCTCTTCCTCTCTCCTTCGCAACGTTTCCCGTCCCAAGTTGGAGGCATCTCCAGACGTGCTGATACTTTTGTTCAGGAGGGTCCTGCCAAGCTTTCACATTAGGGACCAATATTGCTATGGGTAATCTCAGATGAATAATAGTCGTTAAGAGTAAGTGCATTTCAACGGCTTGAATTTTTATTTATGTTTGCAAAAAATATATGTGCCCCTTCGGAAAATTCATAGCAAATGGCCAAACATCCCAGTGTAGCAGTACCCTGCTGAAAAAATATATAATGACTTGAGATTGAATATTGATGTAGGTTTTCACGGCTCAGTGTATGATGATTGCTTCCAAAAGCTACTCTTTCGGGATAGCCGCGTCGATCGCTCATCCTCTCTCGTTCGCGACGTTTCGCTCCCACATTGGAGGCATCCTCAGGCGTCACGCGACAAAGAGTTGAGATTGAGTAATTTTCGTGAGCAAATAATTGGTTGCCACTGATTGTATCCTTATCACTTGAATGTTATCATCCAACTTGCACCTTTCCCATTATACGCGGAACGTCGGGCGAACGTTGACCCATTACTTCGAACCACAAATTTACCGAGTCACATATCACACGTTTACTCGTCTGAGTAAATTAGTCCCCTTTTACAAGAGAGACATGCTTTTATGGGCACTCGTCTGGTTATGAGTCAATATAATATTTGAGTGATGTGTGTTCACTACTGAATTGTCATCCGATCATTACTTCTGTCCATCGGTTGTCATTCCTTTCAGGTTCATATCAGACTCGGCTTATTTATATTTATATTGAATATCCTTGTTAGGTGTTAGTGCCTAGCTTTTAATCTGGCACAGACGTTTGTCATCTTGTCAGCGCATTACGAGCTTTAATCTCGCATTGCTTTATGAAAGAGAATTTCACGTTTTGTAGATTTTTTTTTGGTTCCAGCAACTGTGAAATAGAGGGTATATGATCATTTTGGCCGTCACACAAGTTGTTGAACACTTCTCTTCAATCAATTTGAAGAGCATTTAATTCTTCATAATGCAGCGTGGGGCTACGCGGTGGCGCAGTAAGAAGCGCTGTCGCTTCACAGCAAGAAGCTCCGAGGATGGATTCCGGGCTCGCGTGCCTTTTTTTGTGTGGGGTTTGCGTGTTTTCCCAGTGTCCGCGTGGGTTTTCAACGGGTACTCCGGTTTCCTCCCACCGTCCAAAGCAACGCTGCTGCCGAGGCTAATTGGCCTGTTGAGCAAATTGCCCACAGTGCCCTGCGGCGTACTGGCGTTATATCTTGGGTATAGCCTCGCTTTGCGCCCTCTGTCTGTCGGACTCGGCTCTGATCCCCTACGATCCTTTACAGGAATAAGGAGGTATTGATAACGATGATAATATCGACAGTGTAAAGTTTTATGCAATGAAACAACTGCATCTTGCACTCCTTATATCTACAGTTTGGTTATACTCTGCAGTAAATATTTGGCTGAAAGGAGAGTCGACTCAGCAGACCAACACTGGGTCAGCACATCTAAAAACCTGGGTTTGATCATTCAATGTAGCCGCCGTTGCTCAAATATTGGAGTGACTGTCTCCACCCAGTCAGCATTGACTGTAATAAGATAAAAAAAATATTACAGCATATTAGATTTGTTTTTCATTTGATTTGACTTATTCCATCTCCAAGAATATATTGCCATGTAACCAAACTTTAAAATCAGAGCCTTTGAAAAGGTGCTTCAACCAACAACGATGGTTGTGTGATGTGGTCATCCAGAGGCTTGTCTCAAACAACGATTTTTTTCCTCCAAAAGTTCACATTGCATGGAATTTACCATTGAAATCTTCACTCATACGCATCAGCTGTGTTGAACTCTTTTGGTTGTGGCTAATCTAATTACAATACAATAGTTGTCGGTTTCTCGAAAATAGTCGTGATTTCCATTTTCCTCGTATTTCTCATTAAACGAACATTATAAGAGCAGTGTACAGCTATACAACTCTGGACTACGGACGTCACGGGAGGAATTTACACCAAGTGTTTGGAAAGCTGGACAAGCTTTCATGAGATACAAACTAGCAGGTGAGTCAGAGGCCGAATTGGATTAAGTTGATGCGATTCTAATATGGGAGCAAGACAATGGAACCCTTTCAAATGGACCACCGCGCTTCTTCCATTGTTCCTGGCAGAAAGGAACGCTGTCGAAGGGACTTCACATATGCGTCGTACCTACATATAAATAGGAGTCATATACGTGAGACACGCAGCGCCTGAGGATGCCTCCAACGTCGCGATGGAGCGCGAGCAGCTTTTCGAAGCGATCGTCATGCATCGAGCCGTGGAAACCTACATCTGAACGTCGTACAGCTGAAGCATTCGATGCGTTACATGAATCCTGCATCCAGAGCTTGCAAGCTCACTGGCTACTTTTTGCTGTAATAATAAACAGCTATCCATCCATATCCAGACAACGCGCCGATAATTCCGCGCAATTTGTTTGTGTCTGGTGAGGACACTCGCTTGCAAACGAAAACGACAGCAATTGTGTTTAGCCAACTGTGTTTACCATGCTCAATCGCGCAACAATAGCCACTTAAAATATTAAGTACAATTACTATTTTACAGTGCTAATTGGTTTTCTACAGTGTGCATTTCAATGGTTGCCTACAAATTTGAAACCTCCCAAATGAATTGGGCCGGTCTGTGTTTTTTTCTTCCCAAAAATAATTCAACTGTGAAATTCAAAATTGTAATGCGAGTCACACTATTGGGTTCGATGTTTTATTCGGTTGGTGAAAATAAACAACAGCGACTCAGCATTACCCTACACAGACCTGGGACGCCTTCTATTGCTATGGATATGAATTGAAATTTACTGCTAAAGCGCTGTAATTTATCAAACATATGAGACCACATCCTGTCCTTTTGCCCTGTTGATTTCCCCTGACGTACTTTAAAATAATCATGTTGTGTTCACTCAGTGCTATTGTGACCTGTTGCAAGGATCAGAATAATATGCAACTTGTATGAATTAAGACCAAACTTTGTTTTGTAAACATTTGTTCTGATAAAAAAAAGCATTTGTATATCTGGAATCTATATTAAAAGTCCCAAGAGTTGCATAATACTATGGGAATAATGTTAGAATATGTGTATTTATACGTATAACGCATCCCTATGACGACAGAATATGCACTACTCTATGTCCTCCTCTAGTAGTGCATTTGAAAATGGATATAAGTAATTACTACATCTATACTGCGATTAATAGTCCTCTACATAACACGTACACTGACTAGTTTTCAAATGTAGAATAATATCTAGGCATTATTGTGACAATATTCGTTACAATTTTTGACTCGCGGATATTGGTTCAATATCGAAGGCTTTTGTTGCGAGAGAGAACGACTCAGAGGCATACGGAGGACACTGTGGAGGCGGGCAGAGGGAAGGCAGCCATAGAGTTAGCAGGCGCCAACATTTGACTGACACTGCGTCCTGTGGATTGCAATGCCATAGGCGAATTTATTAACAGTCGTTTTTGTTTTAAGTTGTGGGAGGAAACCGGAGAACCTGGGGGAAACACACACACAGAACAGGTGGGAGAGAACACGCAAACTCCGCACAGAAAGGCGACCCGAGACAGGAATCGAATTGCCTCGGGCAAGGCCTTCTTTTTGTGAGGAGGCACGGACGTTCATCCCTGCATAGACAGCCGTTTTCCTCATTAATCAGTGCCACGGTGCTCAAGACAATCTGATGCCGGATCCGTCAGTTGTGTGGATTGTTTGGCCATACCTCACCGCAATGATCAATGCAGGTCGGTGCAGGGAGGGGACCCAGGCATTTCAAGAAATGTCAGCTGTGGCCTAAAATCTGAACGGGCTAAGTTCAAAGCGCAGTTTGCTGACCATGGTATAAGTTAGCTCCTCTCGTGTACTTATCTTTGAAACACCTGTTTAGTCTGTAGAGCTATACATATCGTACCTATGAAAACGCTATATATATATTCAAACACATATATTCAAACACTTGCTTGTGAATGCAACAAACATAATCAGCGTCATTGTTTTTGAATAGCATCCTTCATGCAAGCTGGGGATCACAACTGCACAATTTGCAACACGCACATATACATCGCCATTAAAAACGATTTTCAGCTCGTTATTGTCAAAAAAGAGAAAATATTTTACGATTTCTGGCAACAATACAAGTGGTACGTTCTTTAAAACACCAAATAGACACCTGTCACGAAGTGTCAGGTTTGAAAAAAAAACACACGTGCTTGTGGTAAAGCATGCAAACAAAATACCTTAACTGTATGCATTCTTCTTGAAGCTGATTGGCCTACACTAGACAGATTATTTGATTATCACCGCATTATTAAAATTGTCTTGCATGTTTTGCCACAAGCACGTGTTTTTTTTACAAACCTAACACTTTGACAGGTGTCTTTGGTTGTTTTGAGACCTTAACACTTGTATTAATGCCAGAAATGGTAAAATCTTTATCTCTTTATCACATCTTTGTACCGGCAATGAGATTTTACATCATCTCATTGTCATAAACCGCTTAGTCCTGTACAAGGTCGCGGTGAGCCGGAGCCGATCCCGGCAGACACAGGGCGCAAGGCAGGGATATACCCACGATGGTACGCCAGTCCATCACCGGGTACTGAGGGCAATTTAGTCTGCGAGCCAATGAACCTATGCAGCAGCATGTTTTTTGGACTGTGGGAGGAAACCGGAGTGCCCGGCGAAAACCCACGTGGACACGGCGAGAACACGCAAACTCCACACAGAAAGGCACCCGACCCGAGGTTCGAACCCGGGTCCTTCTTGCTGTGAGGCGGCAGCGCTACCCACTGGGCCACCGTGCCGCCCGCCTTAGACAGTTATTGAGTGTCGATTCTCGTGAGCAGAAACCGCAGTGCCCAGAGAAAACGCATGAGACGAAGGGGCAACACTGTCGTTTGTGTAGTCATTACAAAATTGTGCTGTAATTGGAGAATTCTAGAAAGCTTTTAAAATCTATTAAAGTATTATTTTGATTAATAATTTCTCAACCACTTACCGGTCATGACATTCCAGCAGCACTCCTAACTCTGTGATTGCATGGTTATATTTAGGCCACAATTTGCATTCATTCATCAAGCGTGTGACAGATTATGTCAAAAGGTTGGCAGCATGCATCTTACAACTGCAGTAAACTTAAAATTTAATTGTGTGAGCTCCTACTGAGACAAACTTCTGTTGCTGGAAAAAGTTAGGGGTCAAATTGGTTTAAATTGTGGATGTAGTGATCTGCTGCCATCGTGATTCAATGATGTGTCCCAAATCAGTGTCATGAATTGATTAAGTGGGTGGCACGGTGGCCCAGTGGGTAGTGCAGTCACCTCACAGCAAGAAGGTCCCGGGTTCGAATCTCGGCTCGGGTGCCTTTCTGTGTGGAGTTTGCATATTCTCCCTGTGTCCGCATGGGTTTTCGCTGGGCACTCCGGTTTCCTCCCACAGTCCAAAAAAACATGCTGCTGCATAGGTTAATTGGCTTGCAGACTAAATTGCCCGCAGTGCCCGGTGATGGACTGGCGTCCCTGCCTTGCGCCCTGTGTCTGCCGGGATAGGCTCCGGCTCACCGCGACCCTGTACAGGACTAAGCGGTTTCTGGCAATGAGATGAGATGGGAGAATTGATTAAGTAATCGCTGCATTTCGTCAAATAGTGGAGAGGGGACAGGTTATAGTGGCTGTAGACTTGCTGTGAAAACATAAAATGCTACTTATACAACAACAAAAATATACGCATTGATTTTTACATATGTAATTGGATGACTCTCGATCTTTACAGTCGATGTTTATTGATAAATCGATGCATCATTATTCTCCTGCGCACAATGTGCAATCAATAACATTCATTATAAATGTTTTCATGAAACGGGTTCACAATGCTGTAATGTTCAAATTGACACTGCTAATTCCTTAGCTTGCCAGAGTGAGCCACTTTTTAATGCCCTGCAATTCCTCGGTGGACAATCGAGTGCGATCCCTGTTATCCGGACGATCGGTTGTAACGTGATGGATGGTAAGGGGGCTCAGCTGCCAGAGAGGCCCAATCAGTGAGATTCTGGGTTCTCGGTATAGCGAATTGATGGTTTCAACCCATTGATCAAAATATGCGCGGTAACGCATTGCATTTAATGTGGTTTTGCAACTTAACGCAGAAAATGACCCACTCCGAATTTTAAAGTATCGGTTTAACTGCCTTGTGAAAGGCATTGTTCTTCACAGCACAATAGGTAAGAAAGGGCTGTCTCCAGGTGTACAAATGAAAGGCTCAGTTGACGGGATCTCAGACGTTCTGTGATATTCCCTCCTGCAGACCGTCCTCAAACACGAAGTCATGCAATGATCTGCAGAATTTCTGAATAGATTCCTCATCCACCCCCCCCCCTCCAAACATGATGCTACTTTTAGAAGAAGAATGCAATTGGCAGGAGGGGAAAAACACAACGCATAAACAAGTTCGGGAATTGCTTTCAACAGCTGCTCTTTCGGGATAGCTCTGTCGAGAGTTGCTCCTCCATCGAGAAGGCAACAGAATGAACGCGTAGGAGGGAGGATGGACGCTCGACACGGCTATTCTTCCATCCTTAAAGAGCAGCTATTTGGGAGCATTTCCCATCTATCAAGCCGTGAAAACTTGCATCAATTTAAATGTTTTCAAAAACTCGTCCTTTGGTTTCAGGCCACAAACTAATTTGATTTGATTTTTCTCACCTTTTTTCAAGCAGTTGGACCTGGCCGCGGACCAACTGGTAGTGCTGCTTCTTGTCCCACAGTGGCATGAAATTGTCCCCCCCCCCCCGCACAAACATAGTTTGAAACGTCAAAACAATTATTTGATTTCCAGCAAATCACTTTGGTAGCGGACTTGGCATTTCAAAATAACCGCGGGCATGCTAACCTTTGATACGTGCGCAAAAACAGCCTTCAGTTTTGTGTAAAGACACAGTGAGTCCACCTGGGCGCTGGTGGGACAAAAACAATATTTATTTTTAGTCTCAGTTGCATACATTGGAAGGTTGGTAAATGTTATATAGTGCCACTGTCAAAAGGACAACATGTCACATCAACCTGATAATGCTGTTAGCCAATAAGGAAGCAGTAAAGTATAACGTATTAAAAGGAAGTCCCTTAACGTCAGGGGTTATTATAGTATCATAAATAATATGGTGTAAAAAGTATGGGTCTATACTTTAACTCTAGTCTGTCAACGTGTCCTCACCAACACTGGCTTATTCTTGTCACTGCAGGGATTTTATTTCTGAATTTGAATCATTGCTCTCGGTTTCATTATCGCGCTGTCGTTGAGTCAGCACAATTAAAAAGCGACACAACAGCCTGATGATACGCGAAACAGAAAATGTGTTTCTTCAAAATCAGCTTGGGCTTTCAATTTTGCGGTCTTCATTTGAGGTACATGTGATTGCTGGAGACCATGAGTATGACAAATGTGTAAGCAATACGTTAAGGTAAAAGAAAAACATTAGAGGCAGCACCGTGGCGTGGTGAGCAGCGCTGCTGCCTCGAAGCAAAAATACCTCGGTTCGATTCTGGGCTCGAGTACCTCTTTGTAGGCGTGGTTTCCCCGTGTCCGCGTGGATTTTCGCCTGGTCCTCCGGTTTTCTCAAACAGTCCAAAGACACGCTGCTGCCTAGGTCAACTGTCCTGACTACATTGCCATGGACTGTAGTCCCATCCTGGGTACAACCCTGCCTTTTAGCCCTGTATCTGCAGGGATAGGCGCCAGCTCACCGAGACCCTGTACAGTATTAAGTGGCTACTGAAAATCAGAGATAAAAAAAAACTGATTGTAGTATTTCAATTTTAATCGTGTGAGCTCCTACTGAGACAAACTTCTGTTGCTGGAAAATTTTAGGGGTCAAATTGGTTTAAATTGTGGATGTAGTGATCTACCATCGTGATTCAATGATATGTTCCAAATCAGTGTCATGAATTGATTAAGTGGGCGGCACGGTGGCCCAGTGGGTAGCGCTGTGGCCTCACAGCAAGAAGGACCCGGGTTCGAATCTCGGCTCGGGTGCCTTTCTGTGTGGAGTTTGCATGTTCTCCCCGTGTCTGCGTGGGTTTCGCTGGGCACTCCGGTTTCTTCCCACTGTTCAAAAAACACGCTACTGCATAGGTTAATTGGCTTGCAGACTAAATTGCCCACAGTGCCCGGTGATGGACGAGCGTCCCATCGTGTGTATATCCCTGCCCTGCTCCCTGTGTCTGCAGGGATAGGCTCCAGCTCACCCCGACCCTGAATAGTATTAAGTCGCTACTGATAATCAGAGATATAAAATGAATCAGATTGCAGTATGCTCTATTGTTGTTATCTTCGTTTCTGAACTAAGCTACCAGATTCACTCTACTTGCAAGTAACACCACTTTAATTCGAAGGCTTTTGCTACCAAGGTTATCAAATTGTTCCATTTTTTTGGTTAGGTCGCGTAAAATTTTTTTGTCGTAAACCCTCCACCACCCGACAACAGCCAATCGGTAAAGTTTGTCAACGTGAACAAAATGTGTTACCGAGGAAGCCTCCAACGCTTCGCCTTCAACGTGTGTGACGCGACGAAGGTAGCGAGAGGAGGAGCGCTCGACACGTCCGGTCAATCACCGGTGGGTGCATAAACCACCATCTATGTTTGTGACCTTGGGGTGACACAGGGCGCGCAAGATTGAGGCGCGTTCCACCTTTGTGGCATTTGTCATGAGCAGGATTACGCGGTCCCCGACCTCAACAAATCTTTAGCGAGAAGTTGCAAGGTCAAAACAGTACGGCAAGTGTACTTAAAACAAACAAAAAATCCATAACACTGTAAATTTTTCGGGTCTGTACACCGCGTGAGTTTGTGGTTAGGGTATAAGTCATGAATTCAAGCGCTGCCGTTAATCGGAGTGACGTGTTTTTGTGCTCCCCTGAACCGTACAATATGAGCTTTTAATTAAAATGTCTGTAGTGACAGCAGGGCAGGCACATCATCAACGCGAGTCCTTGGTAAACATGAATCCACTGTAACAGCAAGTACTGGGAGTCAATAAATAGACCACAAATCAAGCGATGTCTTTTTAAAAGTTGATGTTCTGTCGTTTTTTTACGCCAAAAGAATTCATTTTCTACAATTCCAAACTGTGTGGCAGTCTAATCACGTACCAGCTACTGTGGAGCTTGTGATGATACACCTTTAAAATTTAATTATTTAGGTCTGCTTCAGCTTGAATACATTTCTGTACTTCTTCAAACTACTGTACCGCATATATCTACACAAAGACAAAGATCCCCCGTATAACCTTTCCAAACTGTAAAGTCAAGTGCTGTTAAGGAGTGGTACATGCAGCATGTACAGTATTCATATATAGCAATGAAGGGTTTGTTAGGGTAAAATAATCATAACAGAAAT
>JAZEWT010000029.1:3682662-3701368 GCA_036362905.1 Mordacia mordax
GGTGTATTCCTGCCTTACGCCCTGTGTTTCCGGGATAGGCTCCGGCTCACCGTGACCCTATATAGGATTAAGCGGTTTCAGATAATGAGATGAGAGGGGAGATGAGAAACCGGCTAGCGATCCGTCACGCTTGGCGATACTCGCGAAAGGGCCGCACGATGGTGGTGGTGGAGCGGTGACGAGCTCTGCCGCCTCGCAGTAAGGAATCCCCGCCCGCCCGGGTTCGATTCCCGTCTCGGGCGCTGCTTTCTCTGTGCCGAGTTTGCGAGTTCTCTCCCCGTGTCCGCCGTGGGTTTCTCCGGGTAGCCCGGTTTCCTCCCGCATGCTGTGCGATATTAACTGTCCTGATGAATAAATACAGCCCCCCGCCCCCTCGCCCCGCTCCCATGAGTACCCCTACACATTGTAACTGGCTTACGCCTTCCTGCTGGACAACTTAGGAGGTACACGGTTTCGTCCAGGTTAAATATTGTATGACCCGAAGTAAGCTTGCATGTGTTTCACTTGGACAGGCGGAGGGCGCTTCCTGTCACGGTGCAATTATTCATCTCATCTCTCATTGTCAGACGCCGCTTAGTCCTGTACAGGGTCGCGGTGAGACGGAGCCTATCCCGGCAGACACAGGGCGCAAGGCGGGGATATACCCACGATGGGACGCCAGTCCATCACGGGGCACTGCGGGCAATTTAGTCTGCGAGCCAATTAAGCTATGCATCAGCATGTTTTTTTTGGACTGTGGGAGGAAACCGGAGTGCCCAGCGAAAACCCACGCGGACACGGGGAGAGAACTCGCAAACTCCACACAGAAAGGCACCCGAGCCGAGATTCGAACCCGGGTCCTTCTTGCTGTGAGGAGGCGACAGCGCTACCCGCTGGGCCACCGTGCCGCCCAAGTGCAAATATTATTATTATCAAATGTTTTTTGTGTCTGTGACACCAACTCTATGGCGATGTGATACTGTGCAGCGTTTTGTGACCCTCGGGAGAAAAGCGCTATCGAAGCGCAGTTATTATTCGTGTTACGGTTGAGCAATCCTAGCGAGTCATTGAACACGGTTCGAATCCCGCCCCAGGCTGCTGAAACAATGACGTGGTTTCGGTGATTCAGTCGGTACGGTCATCGGAAAATCATAACGGTTACCGGTTTCCCGAATCTTGACCGGTAGTTTGAGTCTGAAAAACGTGTACTCATTTAAATAGTTTTTTTTCATAACCCTGAGTTGAGATTTGTACCATTATTTCAAATTTTCAATTTGTATCTTTACATGCTACGTTACTCACAACGGGCCCGGCGTGTAGATGTCTTGTTTACACAGCTGATAACGTGGATATTTCAATACAGTACTGTACGCATTAACAGTACTCGCGTAATCCTGCACTGGGTCAGAGTCAGATCCTATCCCGGCAGACCCAGGGCGCCATGCAGTGCTCTGCACGCAGTATTGGGCTCCCTCCTGATTATGAACGCGTGTGCTGTGTATATTTTTGCCGGTAGAGGGCACAATTGTATTGGTGATTCTCACGTAAATATCCATATAAATTCATCATTAATACCCGCTTAAGCCTGTAACGGTCGCAGGGGGCACCAAAGCCTTTCCTGATTGATACAGGGCGTAAGGTAGGGCTATACCCTAATTGGACGCCAGCAGGCAATTCAGTAAGCAGGCCATTTAACGCAGGTAGCAGCCGCGTGCTCTTGGGCTTTAGGATGAAACCGGAAAACCCAGTACGGGGAGAGCATGCAAACACCACACAGAAAGGCACCCGTGCCGAGACTCGAACTCGAGAGCTTATTGCCGTGAGGTGATCTCACGAACTGCTATGCTGCAGAGTTCTGAAGACGTTTGATGGCAGTGCAAACGTTTACTCATCTAAAGCTTCCGATGAGTGCAGATAATATTTGCTCTGCTGAATATTTCGTACCCGGTACCTTCAGTGTGGACATTGAGAAAAACACTTGCTTCATTATATATCTAGATGTCCTGCAAATTCCGTGTCATCAGTATCATGGTACAAATCCCGTAACTTGGTAAAATCATTGAGTAACATCGCTCCCTACTAGCAGACTCCTGTGTAGTAGAACCTTGGTGATAGCTTAGGACTGTAATAATACTACAAATCCTATACGTGTCGCGTTATTCTCAATCACTGTCACCCCTGATGTTTCCTTAAGGTTTTTGCAGCGTCCGACGGGGGCCTGGGGTTGGAGGCAGTCGGCGGGGGCCCGGCCACCGCATGCAGCGCACATTGTGGCACCGACTCGTGCTGCCGGTCGCCAGGAGCCTGCACGCCCGCGCGGAGGGTCGCACCATGAGGCTGCGCACCAGCGAGTTCCAGTGCCTCCTCACCGATGGCCTCAAAGTCATTGCCGGTACAGCGCTGGGTGGCGCGGCGGTACCGTCGGGTGGTCTTCACGGAAAGAAGGTCCTGCCTGAGGCGGATTGATCGCTGCCCCGGGCGCCGTTTTCGCGTGCAGTTTGTGCTCACCCCCTGTTCTGTGTTCGTGTCCTCTTTGGGTTCTCTGGTTTTTTTCCGACCGTAACTAAAAGAATAACTGGGTGGAGACCCCGGGGCAGACCTAGGAAACCGTTGGAGGGATTACATCTCTCAGCTGGCCGAGGAATGCCTTGGCATCCCCCGACAAGTGCTGGAGGAAGTTGCTCAGGAGAAGGACGTCTGGGCTGCCTTGCTGATCCTGTTGCCTCCGCAACCTGGACCCGGCTAAGCGGCGTGACGGGATGGATTGAACCAAGAGAACACTTGTTAATTGGCTGAGCATCGCGATATTTAGAATATTGTCTGACAACTATTAGAACTGGTTAGCCACGTGTCTGGCTTTGCCATGCCTCTCCGGTTTCCTCACATCTTCCGAGTTGTCTCTGTGAACAGATACCTTCGGCATGGAATGAATATTGTGTGCGTGTGTTATAAATTGCAACGTAAATTTACGAATTTATTGCGATTTTCCTCCACCACTCCCCGCCATGTGCCTGTGTGAGCGGGCAAGCCACAGTGGAGGGCCAGAGACAAGGGAGCAGTAGCATAGTGCGCTACGAACCCGGTGACCAGAGTTCTCGTCCAGCTCGTGGCCAGCATCAACGGCGATTTACACAATTAGTCCTGAGCATTCCTTGAGGTTGATCAGGCATTTATAAAAGTGCAGGAGAATCCAGCCGAGTGCGCGTTTTTTTTTCCCGTTTGCTGATTTCTTAGATTTTTATTAGCTCTGGTACATTTCCAAACTGATTTTCATCGCTCTTTCAAATTCTGTGCTGGCCTTCATAGGTTCTTGTCCAACTGCCTGGAAAGGCGCTGTGGGGATCTTTGTCTTCGTTTAAGCCACACAGCAGCCTTTAGCAAACGTATGTCAAATCCCTACAGGAGATAAAACAGGGATTTCTTGTAGATTCATGCCATGGCCCTGAATGCTTTTGAATATTTGCAACGTGCAGCTTAGTTGACCTGCCTAAATGTTTGATACTGAATAGGCGTTTCAGTTTAAACAGATGTATGTGACATAGGTTGAAACAATATGTTCCTCTAGGGCTGGAAGATAAACTCTCCATTACCCGATTAAAGCTTTTGTAGATATGGATTGTGTGTCCTGGTCTGTCGTACACATGTTGAATGTTAACGATATAGAGTAATGTAAATGTTGGCTACAGCGCCACCATATCTACAGCGCCGCCGTGTCACCGCGGCGACAGCGCAGCAGTGACTTACTACAGAGGAATGGGCTCGCAGTGAACTGCGCTAGCGTCACGAGCCGCACGTGCAGTGAAATCTTATTTAATGGCTAAGAAACTAAGCTGAAAGAAAAAGATTTTAAAAAGTGTGCTTGACTGCTCCGTCGATCTCTAATTTATGATAGCCGATGGAAGTTGTTTGACGTAGACATCGGCTAGAATGTAAGTCGGATTATGAGTCAAGTCAAACCATATTAATGGCACGCAAATCCGTAAATAAGACTGAATAAGTGAACGATAGGCATGCCTTTTCTCAAAGGTTTCGGACCCTGTTGTAGAGCTGGCGTCCTCCACCGGTGGGTCGCGAGCGCCACCTAGTGGTCCGTGGAATCCATAACCAAGTGGGCCTCGAGGTGCAAAAGGTTAAGAACACTCGTGACTGAGTATGGGAGTGAACCAGCTCCCTGTCTCTCTGTGCCTTCAGGGTCTCTGCTCCAAACTCTCCCTTTCAGCTCTGTGCCTTCACATCTCCCCTTCTGCTGGGTCAAGTCCTCAAATGTGTTCTCATTCCTGCCTTTATTATTAGTTTCATTACAATATTGCGTTTGGTTACCCAGGAAAACATTGCTGAGACTCTTATTTTCAGGACGGTCGTGCCAAATGTTTTCACTGTCAGGCAATGTGTTTTTTTTTGTGTACTCTAAGCAGTTTATTAGGTTTACACAGCGCCTGTCACTAAGAGCTCCCAAGGTGCTCCAGGAAACTGCAGAGAGGTGAAGAGGAGGCAGCTGTGCAGTCAGCCCGCAGCAACCCGCCAGACACAGCATCCTCTGTAATGTTATGATGTCATTGGTCAGTTCATTAGTGAATGTTTTTAGTTGTGGGGCAAAACTAGCAAACCCGGCAGGAACTCACTGTGACTGCACTCGAGGTGCTTCCATGCATTAATTGTTTAATTTGCTGGTAGTAACAGAGCTTTCCACTTGTTTTCTAGCCCAGGGCATTCAGTCTGGGTACATATGTGTAAGAGATATTTGTTTATTTTTGGTTACAAATTTAATTTCACCTGTCATTTCACTGCCACATTTGCAACATTTTCGGCTCAAATGAACTCACGTGTAATTACTTAGAGGTTTTAATCGATGTGTCAATGACTTGCTTCTTATTAAATGAATAATTAAATTCATTATACGTGTAAATTTGCTAGGATGAACTCACGTGAACTGTCAATCCCGGTTCACAGTACCTTAGATTTTTTAAAGACATGGGAATAAAAATGTTATCCCCATTTTTATTTGACAGCTAATTTGTACTGTAATTGCTTATCACATTTTCTGAAGACGGTATCAATTTTTATGAGTCAGGCAAGAAACGTAACTATTCATTTACACTAAGGAAATGGGATTTCGACGTTATGCCAATGAATTGTCCTTCCTTTATTTGTTTAACAATTATTGTATTTGTTACCTTATGTCATTCATTCATTTATCGTCACTATTTTACTTAATCGATCTACGAAGTTGTGTTGACATAAGGCTCTCTCCACAGCTCTGTGCGGCGTTTTGTAACCCTCGGGTGAAAAGCGCTCGATGAATGCAATTATTAGTCTCACCTCATCTCATTGTCAGAAACTGCTTAGTCCTGTACAGGGTCGCGGTGAGTCCGAGCCTATGCCGGCAGACACAGGGTGCAAGGCAGAGATATTCCCACGATGGGACGACAATCCATCACCAGGCACTGCAGGCATTTTAGTCTGCGAGCCAATTAACCTATGCAGCAGCATGTTTTTTGGACTGTGGGAGGAAACCGGAGTGCCGGGCGAAAGCCCACGCGGACACGGGAACAACGTGCAAACTCCACACAGAAAGGCACCCGAGCTGAGATTTGGACCCGGGACCTTCTTGCTGTGAGGCGACAGCGCTTCCCACTGGGCCACCATGCCGCCCGCAATTATTATTATTAAATATGTAAAAGACTGCCATAAATTGTATTAATTGGCATAGCATAATCAAGACACCAACTACAGGATCACATCAAATGTAATAAAATCAATTGGTTATCGGAAGAGATAATTGCAGGAAAAACTACGATCAACTTTGACCCGATTAAACATTACATGAGTAGAATATTACTGAAAAATATATCTTCATAATAACAGGGCACTTGCCCTTGCATTAAAAATTGTATGCAGTGACAGGCGGCACTTGTTCATGTATCTCATTGAGGAAATGTATCTCATCCGTAATATTTAAATAATAACGATTTTAGTAACCCGGCAGGCATTAATCAAATGTAAGGTGAAGTCATCTCAGTGCCATCTTTGTTACTGGAGTTCTCTGGTGTTGAGAGCCACCCAGTATCTGTGGAGATTACTCTCACCACTGGTGCCAGGTGTGGCTAGGAATTGAACTCAGAAAACCGCACTGGGTTTTAAAGCGAAATGGCCTAAGCATTGCACATGTGAGTTGCTGTGCTACTGATAGTTACTGCTGGTGCTTACCTAGCTAATGCCACATACACTTTGTGCTGGCACTACTTAGCATTGTTGTTAGCGCACCGGCATATTTACGTTTTGGTATTGCCAGGAATCAAGGTTGTTTTGCCAGCTACATAAAACGGTCGCAATTTTTTAAAATTAGGTTTCGTCCTCGAGTGAAACATAGCAGAGTACGTCGTCACGTATCTAACTTGCTGGGGACTGAGGTGCTGGCGGATGTGAAAATGTCGGATACGTGAACAGCTATCGAAAGCGACAGCTACACCATGGACAATTAACTCACCGGATGTGGTTCGTTAATTCAGGGATTCTCAACCTTTTGCACCCAAAGGCCGAATTGGCCCATTTTGGGTCTGGTCTCCACGGACCGCTAAGTGGTGATCGCGGCCCACTTATGAGTCGCAGCCCACCGGGCGAGACTGGCGGGGGGGGGAGGGGGTTAATCGAGCAGCGTGACTTTGCGGTGCCGCGTGCCGTAACTGCGACGCGCGCTCCCCCTCTCCCCGTCGGCGCGTCGGCGACAGCGCTGTTTTCCGAGCACGGGCACGAGCTGCGGATCGCCGGCGGCGCGGTGCGCGACCTGCTGAGCGGCAGGCAGCCGCAGGACATCGACTTCGCCACGTCCGCCACGCCGTCGCAGATGAAGGAGATGTTCTCGGCGGCGGGCGTTCGCACCATCAACACGCTCGGCGAGAAGCACGGGACCATCACCGCGAGGGTGCGCCCCCGTTGCCCCGCGCGCCGCGATGACAGATCCCCGTCGCGGAATCGACGACGGGCTGCGATTGCCGTTTTGCCGATGGGAGAGAGACTTGATTCAGAGGCGTGGGGAACCAGCGGTGGAAGCGTCCGCGTCACGCATCGTGAAAGAAAGTTCCGTGCACGTGGCGGTTCGATTCTCGGCCCGGGCGTAGTTCTGTGCGGTGTTTGTCTGTTCTGCCCCCTGTTCCACTCGGACAGAGCTCACGTGTGCTTGGCAGATAGCACCCATTATACCCCTACAGCTGGAGACATACATTCAATACACTACCATACCCTAGTAAGCCAGATGATGGCGACAGCTGTTTGGTTGCTTCACGCATTTCACCTCAATACTCTGGTTTCCTCTCAGTCAAAAGACACGCCGCTGCTGCCTCGGGTAATTGGCCTGCTGACTAAATTGCCCTCGATTCTCTGTGATGGACTGGCGTCACATCGTGGGTATAGCCATGACTCGTGCCCTGTGTGCCGGGATAGGCTTCAGCCCACCACGACCCTTGTGGAGGATTAAGCGGGTACTGATAATGAATGAATGATCAACCCCCCAGGTGTTACAGCAGTGCTGTTCCAGTGTCCAGCTATGTGTATAGCATATTTTACATCTCTCGCACCTAAAGACAAAGAATGTGGGGTTTGCACAGCAGTTAGCATGCCACTCATGACCCACGTCAGCTCATTCCCAACGTAGGTCCACGAGGAACGATAATATCACACTCCATGCCATCCGCTGATTTACGTCGCTCTACAATGTGGCCATGGCATTATTGACAAGCGTAGGCCGTGTAGAAACCGGGGTCATGGCCGAAACTTGGGTGGTTGCCCACAGTTACTCAATTACCAATGTGTTGTTTTATGAATTCGTGTTAGGGCAGATTGCCCCGGAGCTAAGGCGAGCAGCGGCGCATCCTTTTGGGCTTACGCTGCTGCGAGACAACGCATTTCATCCTGTAATTGGCGCCCACTGCGAAAGGCATTCTGCTGGCATCCCTGGGGAGTGCACGTAACCCGTTCGCTTCGATATGAAAGCGGACATTGTCCCCTTTTATTAGGCTTCGCATTATTCTGCCGCTCCGGCCGCCGTGTGCGTCGCGTCCGTAAGCTCGCTGCGCGGGGGGGGGGGATCTTTGCTGTCGGCGCGCGCGTTCCCGCCGCTTGTCCTCGCCCGCAGGTGCACGAGCAGAACTTTGAGATCACGACGCTGCGAGTGGACGTGACGACGGATGGCCGGCACGCCGAGGTGAAGTTCACCACCGACTGGCAGACGGACTCGGAGAGGCGTGACCTCACGATCAACTCCATGTTCCTAGGCACGTGCTCCCACGCGGACGTTTAGCGCCACGACCGCGCACTGCCGTTTCGACGATTCAGCCGCCGCCTGCGATCGCTCGCTCGCTCACCGATGATCGGCCACATCCTCAGCGTGGTGGAGGGGTTTGCATGATCCGATGAGCCTGGCATCTGGTGGTTTTTATAGGGGCTCCCTTGGCGAAGAGATCTGGAGGTCAGCACTCCTGCTAGGGTCACCCTTGGTGAACAGGTCTGGAGTCCAGCACTCCTGCTAGGGTCACCCTTGGTAAATAGGTCTGGAGTCGAACATTCCCGCTAGGGTCACCCTTGGTGAACAGGTCTGGGGGGAGTTTCAAGACACAATGATCACACGACTCTCTGACTATCGGAGGTTTGTGTCATGAAGGGCATCCGGCCACAAAAGTCTCCAGTACCCCCACCGCTGGGGGGCAACCGGCCAACCCGGGTCAGCCTGGACAGCGGCCGTTTGAAGCCGACACCACCAACTACCATGGTTATTGGTCCTCTTGAGGACTCAGTCTACTAACTCGATTGCTTCATCGTGCAATCCACACGGTGTTAAAACCACTGTAGTACGGGTCATGACACTGCTCTCTCCGCCTCGTTCCTAGCACTGCTTCACTTGGGAATTCCCTCCCATCGTCTCTCTCCCCTCGCCAACCCCCCCCCCGTGCTCTTGCAATAACCTTGGCTCCACACAAGACATATGTTAACTCTTATCCATTACATCTTTGCCAATGCTGTCTTGTTGGTTTTGCCGTTTGAGGTTTTCGGGCTTTAGGCTTGGTGCTCGTAAAACTAGGTCACAAATTCCACTCTTGTTTGTGCGGGCCATATCCACTGCCTTTTGCTCACAATCCTGTGCAGTGCCGGCCACGTCGCACCTCCTCAAAACTTTCACGGTATCTTAAGTCCTTAATCTCAATGCTTGACACCCTCTGAATGGCTTCCTCGCTTGGCCCATCCTAGTCCCCTATTCGCCCCCCCCCCGTTATTTGTTTTATTTCATTGCCCCGAAACGTTTAAATACGTTACACAGTGCAGAGATGGTAGTTGGCTGCCTTTTACCCGTCGTTGCATTTAAACCGGTCCAGTTTGGTGAACGCGTGCCGCAGGGGCCGGAGATTTGAGACATCGTTAATATTACATTATTCATTAACAATAAACGTGTGTTACCTACATAGAGAACTAAGCACTCAGTTGCCTCAAGAAGTGCACGCAACGACATGGTTAAGTCTGTATGGCGTCGGGCTCTCAGTTTGCAGGTTTAAATCCTGATCAGAGATCAACTCCGAGTATTGTCACTGCACCGCCTGTTCAGTGGCACTCAAACACGAGGTCAGCAGCGATAGTCCAATGCAGAAGGTAGTCCCCTGCCAGAGCAATGTGGAATTCCTGCAACCGGCCCAAGATTTATTCCTGCTGTTGTGAAGCTGCAGCAGATTTTCATTAGTGATGCTGTCGCTATTGCTGGTTCAAGCGGCCAGTATCAAGGGCGACCCGAGCTGACCGGTCGACCCCCCAATGATGGGGGTATCATGGCAGAATTTTACGGCCCGATGCCCTTCTAGCCGCCAACCGCTTTTGGTCAAGAGGGTCTTGCGAGGGAGGATCCAGCGGTAGTGCGAGTGTAAAGATGACATAGCTCTGCGGTTCACTGGAACACAAACCCTACCATCACGATATGGTTATGATCCATGTGGGGAGAATATATTTCCGTGATGGAAGGGAGCCTATATTTGGGAATAAATGAATGGATTTTGCTCCACTGCTGTTTGGTGCTCAGAATGTTGCTCCACAGCCATCCACACATGTGTGTGGCTGACCGTCCGAGCTCTGGCCAGCCTCACGTCTGCTTAGCTTCTGCGATGTATTGAGACCTTGTGCAGTTTGAGCGATTTGGTTTCACGCGTGGATCGGCTATACGTCTGCAACATACAAAGATCCCCCATATAGCCTTAACAGATTGTAGGGTCAAGTGCTGCTAGCGAACACCTGTGAAGGTCGACACAGCACACGAGGGGGTGAGTGACCAGCACCACGCTCGGCCGCCTTTGTCTCCCTATGGGCAATGTTTACACACTGCACCAGGTTCTCATTTGAGGCTGAGTCGACCTTGGGGGCAGGCCCGGGGGACCGGTTGAGAAAATCGTCACTGGTGTTGGCCGTAAGCGGGATTCGAACTCGGGTCGCCGGGTTTGTAGTCAAGCCCGCTAACCGCTGAGTCGGCAACAATGATACCACACGCGTAATGGTCTCATTTCATTATCTGAAACCGCTTAATCCTATATAGGGTCACGGTGAAGCCGGAGCCTATCCCGGAAACACAGGGCGTAAGGCAGGAATACACCCGACGACGGGATGCCAGTCCATCGCCGGGCATTGCGGGACAATTTTAGTCTGTGAGCCAATCAACCTATCCAGGAGCATGCTTTTGGACTGTGGGAGGAAACCGTAATGGTGCCGTAGTAAAACTCGGCGCAATGCTGCGTGCGCAGGCTCAGAGGAGCGCGCGTTATTACAACCTTTGGGGCTCCGCGGAGTTAAAACTCTATCCCTCATTGACCAGGCCCTCATCCTGTGGGACCTTCCTTCAGCGATACAGATCCCTCGTAATGCTGGACATTTAAAAAAAAATCGGGTATTCGATAAAACCCAGGGATAAAGAAGTTTCCTCACATAACACCCATTTATGAGCCGCGCTGCTTCAATTTACTTTGGGGGGAAGAAAAACTGTATTTCAATCTACACAGGGTAGGATGCGCAGTCATGGCCTGCTTGGCCGAGGCCACAACACTAATCTGCGAGGAGTCTGCCTGTAAAATGTTTTAGGCGACGTGCGAAACTGTCCTCTAAAGAAGATAGATGGATGGTCAGGGTCTGACTTTGTGGGCAGAGATTTTTCTATTTATTTCTGTGTCTCTATCGCCCTTCCCGCAGACCAAATAGCTGTGGATCCTATATTTATTTTGGTCATTTGTGGGCCTATCTGATTGTTAGAGCCCCAATGCAAGGGGGTAATAAAAGGGAGGACATTACTGTAACTTTTGTTTAAACACCTAATATCTGTCAGAACATTTTTCTGGCTTACCCTGCACCAGCCTTATCTACACGTGATGACTCACTGCATGATTTAACAATTTGCTGGTAAATAGAAATTCCTTTAAAGAGAGTTTTAGGTCCACCTTATCTAAATTAAGTGTAATCTCTTCACCCCCATCCAAGACATAATCATAAACCGTTTGTCACGGCTCTGTTTACAGATAGTTTATCAGCAACTGTGCAATTCTAAATTAGGACAGTTATTGTTTTTCTTCAGGGGTACATGTTATTTGAAGATATGTACAGCTTTTAGGGGGTATAATTACATACTCCTGCAATATAAATGTTACATTACATTAATATCTATGTCACACGCGGTATTTCAAATGAAATTGTCAAAAATGTGAAATGGCTTTTGCCCACTATACCACTTCGGCTGGTTTTGTGCGGAAGATAATTACTTTTACCACTCTTTATACCAATAATAAGTACACATGATTAAAACGTACATTCTGATGAACATTGTAACATGTAGTACTGCAGTTGCAAATTATGCCCTCTTGAGCACTCACTACGTTCAGTCTGAGTTTGTAAACTCAGCCTGTATTTATACGCCAAGTCTAATTCGTACTGAAACACCAAGGGCCTCATCACTGAAGGCAGATGTTGACTGCATGTGTGCGGTATGGAAGTGACATTTGATATAAAATGACATGCAGGGCTTTGGAGTAGCTGAGTGCAAATGTGGAAAAATATTTATATATTTGGTCAGCTCCTGGGTTTTTATTTCCTGCATCATGAAACACCTTTGTACATTTTAAATTTGGACGTCGTATGAATACAAATTGTATTTTGTTTGAAGACATGGCCATCAGTGGTCCATATTTATCGCTGATAACTGACAGACACAGGGAAAGGTGGAGCCCTGCAATTTCCTGATCCTGCCACTGCTCTAATAGTGGGAGCTCTTGAGATCTAGATGTTATAACAACAATAATGTTTGCACTTCTAGAACGCTTTTCACCCGACGGTCACAAAGTGCTGCACAGAGCTGCCGAGAGAACGGCACGACAGCAACAACGACGACGTATGAATGGCAAATCAATGCCAACTATGTTTCAGTGGGAGGATCTTAGGATCGTTGTTTGTAAGGAACCTCCCCCAAAACCTGTCCACCAAGGGAGACCCTACTAGGGGTGCGAGGCTAAGAGACCTGTTCACGAAGGGAGACCCGAGCAGAAGCGCTGGAGACTGGGTGACAGCGCTGGGGTTCTTTGTAACACGTAAAACTCTCCACTACCATGAGGTTACTATCAGTGAGAAGGGGGAACTTTTCCTTCTACTTACAGGGGATAAAAGATATCCTATAATCTTCAGAACGTGGTATTACAGCTATTACAATCTTGCTGAACAAAGACTAAAAATAAATGCACAGTGTGTTTTACTACGAAATATTCTTTTCTTTTGGGCAAAACCCATGGAGCCAAAAGCCTTTTTCACAGCGATCCGCCCACAACAGCTGGACACAATATGTGAGCAGGGAGGATTGACAAGGGTTACATAGTACAAATGCAGGAACAGATTCTAAACGCGACTGAAAATCAGAACTGTGTCCAACGGAAATATTGGCTCGCGATCCAAATTAACATGACTCATTGCACCGGTAAGAGAGGCTTGCTTATTGCATCTCAGGTGGCATTCATGCTGTAGAATTAATTACCGTTGCATGCGGAATGCTCTCTAAAGAGTTGATGGAGAAGGAAGGAACACTCGGTATGGCTATCCTGAAAGAAGAGCTCCTGAGGGCAATGTTCATACATTGAGCCGTGGAGCCCTACGCTTAACGCATTGCCGTTGCATTTCGTATTTGAAATTAACGGTGCCCGTGTTGTGCACTCGCACGTCACCAGGCCTCGACGGAACGCTCTACGACTACTTCAACGGGATGGAGGATCTGAAGAACAAGAAGGTGCGGTTCGTCGGCGACCCGGAGAAGAGGATTCAGGAAGACTACCTCCGCATCCTGCGGTACTTCAGGTGCGAACACCGGACCAGCGGTGCGCAAGCGAGACGTCGCGCACCGCACTGCGGACCGGGTGATCTGAGTTCGAGGCCTAGCCTTGGCTAATGTTGACCGTGATCTCTGACTGTGCTACTGCCCGACTCTTTGTAGTGAAGTAAGAACAACCGTCCAAACTACCGGACTCAACAAGGGAATTAATTCAACCGTTATCTTATGATTACTACATTTATTTACCTCGTTGAGTCTCAAGAATCGTCTCTAGGAGGGTTCTTGTTCCACGTGTGTTCACTTAAAGAGGTGGTGACGATCGCTGTGGGGGGGGGGGTCTATCTGCGGAGCGGGCGGATTGGCGCTGTGCGAGCTGCCCTGCACGCAGTGCGGATCGAGAGAGCGTTTCATGGGCAGCCGTACGAGAAGGTCACCGTCTTGCTCCTGCCAAACGAATGGAGACTCTTGCTCTCGATGTTTACCAATGAAGTCGTTTACGAGTCATCTTCCAAATGTGGCACTTGCACATACCTAGTATTGTCTCAAGTGTAACTGAGCCCTGGGCATCCGAATACATTCAGCATATATTAATCTAGGCGGCACGGTGGCCCAGTGGGTAGCGCTGTCGCCTCACAGCAAGAAGCTCCCGGGTTCGAATCTCGTCTCGGATGCCTTTCTGTGTGGAGTTTGCATGTTCTCTTCCCGTGTCTGCGTGGGTTTTCGCCGGGCACTCCGGTTTCCTCCCAGAGTCCAAAAAACATGCTGCTGCATATGTTAATTGGCTTGCAGACTAAATTGCCCTCGGTGTCCGGTGATGGACTGGCGTCCCATCGTTGGGTATATCCCTGCCTTGCGCCCTGTGTCTGCCGGGATAGGCTCCAGCTCAACGCGACCCTGTACAGGATGAAGCGGTTTTTGACAATGAGATGAGATAATTTAACCCACCTTTGAACCGTTTACCATTAGCATATCAGAATTAACTGTGTTTAACGTTTGATTTGATAAGATGGCTCTTCATATTCTGAGACAGTAATAAATCGTTGACACAGGAAGAAAAAAAACCCCATTCCTGTCTGTTGAATTCGTACCAACAAGTCCGCCTTTTCTTTTGAAAATCAATATTATGAATCACGATGAGAATAACAATGGGGTGCCAGCAAAAGCCATCCACCCGCGGTGCACTTGTATATAAGTAGTCTTTGCATTCATTGATTTTGTGAGAGGTGTTGTCTGGGTCTCGTACAATAGATGGATCCGATCACTGTTTCTTGTTCGTGTGAGTGACTTGAAAAACTACTGTCTTTAATGCAGAAGAGAGGATAAAATTTGCCGTGGAGGTAAAATGGTGAAATAAAATCGACAACCTGGATTGAAAAATGGACCTTAAAATAAAATATTGATTGGCACAAAATCTGAAAAACGACTTTATAATTTAGTTCTCTTTGGATGGCCAGTTGTCTGAAGTTGTCTCTGTCAGAGCTATAAGAAAGCACTTCTGAGAACATGTATTAACACCCCAGACAGCCACTGCTGCCTTAAGCCTTCGCTGACGGCTGACTGGTGTGAAGTCTATGAGATGATTAGCACCCGGTAAAACCATTACAGAGCATGAATGAGCAGCATTTAGTGATGGCGAGAAAATGACTGAAGTTACTGCAAAAGAAGTGATGTGCAGTGTCATCTTCCAGGTTTGTTCCATGATGTGAAGGGATGTTCCGCGCGGACTGAAAATCCCACAAGCATCTTCCTCACGCATTTGAGGATTTAATTAGAGATACAGAAATCTCAATGTCGTAATATGTGCTTGATAAATTGAGACACGTTGTCCCGGTGGCTCAATGAAGACCTTGTCTCACATTTGGAAGGTTGCATGTTCACATACTGGTCAGGGATTCGCTTGGCCCATCATTTATCCAGGGGGTTAAATGGCTACCACTTTGCGGATTGCGTTATGGAATCACTGGCCTCTTATCACTGTGCAAGCCATCAGTGGAAATAAGTACTTCTCCAGTAATGTTAATTTGAGTAAGGAGACACTTTGACCTGTTGACTCTTAAGATACAACACTGGGCTATTGCTGCGTGAGGGTGGCCCGTAGGTTGGTCTGTGTGTACGCGAGTCGAGTACAGAGTGGATAGACTGGAGCAAATTATCACAGAGGGAGCACAGGTGGTGCATCTGCCGGGCATTTCAGCCATTCAACCAATGGGATCTTGACCTTTCTCATGACCTGTCAGCAGGCCTTCGACACTGTACGTGTCCGAAGAGTGCATGTGGCCTGGCAAAAGCGCTGTGGTGACACCACCGGCACTTGGTGGGGAATGGCGGTTGTTGCTGCGCGTGCGCCGTCGTAGGATTGTGGTTACCGCATTGCGCAACGAATCCGCTCATCTGACGCGTTGGGTGCCCGACCACGGGCCCCCCGCACTGGTGGCAGGCTATCCAAACCTCTCCCGCTTTAAACGACCTCCTCGTGCAGTGGGGCCGACGACGATCAGACCGACGACGATCAGGCTGACGACGATCAGACCGACGACGATCAGGCCGCCGCAGCCTCCTCGCCTGCCATGGCGTCCTCAGCGGATTCCCCCGAGAGGCCCCGCGTGCGACGCGTGGGCGATGTCCCCGTGTGCGCGCGCGCGCTCGCAGGTTCTACGGCTGCGTGGCCGAGCGCGCGGACGACCACGAGCCGCGGACGCTGGCGGCGATCGAGCGCAACGCGAGTGGGCTGGCCGGCATCGCGGGCGAGCGCATCTGGGTGGAGCTGAAGAAGATGCTCGCGGGAAACCACGCGAGTCACCTCTTCGCCCTCGTCTACAGGCTCGGCGTGTCGCCGCACATAGGCAAGGCACATTAATCGTCGTCTCTCTCGGCACCCGCTTGGCGCTGTGCGGTAGTTGTCGCCAATCTGATTGAACACAAGATCGCATTTGGATTAAGTCTTTGGGTTAAAAAAAAAAAATTCCTCATCGATTCCCAAATTGGTGTCATAATCGAAGAAACTCTTCCTGTAATATACCTTCACACTGCATGGGAATACTATTGCACGTGCAACTCATTGCAATGAAGCCCACACCGGCTACATTAAGGTATTTTTTTCAAGACTCTGGGATCAGCTGGTTGGAGTCAATCGCTGCACAGGGTTGTTGGGGGCAGGTGTGGGGGGGGGGCTGGAGCCTATTCCTGCAGACAGGTTCGCAAGGTAGGGGTTACACCCAGGATGGGACGACATTCGCATCGCAAAGTACCGGGGGCTATTCAGTCCCCAGCAGGCCAATGACTCCAGGCAGCTGGGACGTTGGAGAAAACCAGAGTACCCGGCAAGAAATAAATGTGCGGATATAAGGAGATAGCACGCAGACTCGACACAGAACAACAGCCGAGCCAGCAACAGAACGTGGGACCTTCCTGCCGTGATGCTGCAGTGCCACTCGCTGCGCTACCGCGCTGCTGCTGTGCATATTCATATTTCATGGTTATGACAGCCGAGAAGAGGCTGCCGCTGTGTAATGGTTGGGGGCACTCCGCGGATGTCGCCAGATCAATTCAGTCTTCCCACTGAAGCAGTGGGCAAGCTGATTAAATCCACCTCCCTGCCATTGTTCACCGAACCGTACAAACGACGGGTGCACCACAGTCGATCAGCGGGTCGCACAGAAAGGTTATTGGACCATGGTCGATACTCCCATGTATACAGGGGTTCTCGACGGATAGCGGACAGGCCATTCTGCCAGCATTATCTTAGGCAAAGGATTTGAAGGCTGTGGCTAAATTCAATTGGGATCATAAGTATTATCACACCGGGGGGAGGGGGGGGACACGATGGTACAGCGGGTAACATTGCCGCCTCAAAGGAAGAAGGCTCTGGGTTCGATTCCCGGCTCAGGTACATGTATAGAGTTTGCACGTTCTCCCTGTGTCTGTGTGGGTTTTCGTCGGGTACGCCTTCCACAGTCCAAAGACATGCCGCCATATCCTGATTAAATTGCAAGCGGGTGCCCTGAGATGTTGTAACCTGCTTACTCTTCCCCGCTGGATAACTGTTGACAAGAGCTACACAGCCCAACGGTTCTTTCCGGCATCGATATAAACTGACTCTAAACGGGTGCTTCACAGTTTAATGGTGATTGCTTGCACTGTGGCACGGTGGGTACTTCTCTTACCTCTGACGAGCGTAGGAATGATACCTTAAATAACGACCAGAGGGACTCTAGAGCTCTCTGTGGAGGCCCCAAAATAGGTTCGTTAAAATCTCCCTCAAGAACCGAGTCGTTAGACGGTCGTAATGATGCTAATTTGGCCCTTCACTTTCTATAAAGAAGGGCCATTACTAAAAACGTTGCCGATCATATTATTTTAATTTCAGAATGCACGCGCACAGCGTTGGTTGAGAAATGTTTTCGAGTTTGTTAATCGCGCTTGTGCACCGCTGCCAATACAGCAGCAGCAGCATCGCTGGGTAATTTGTTGAATTTGGCCGAATCATTACTTGGCCGGCCCTTAAACCCTGGCAGATGGCAGGGTGTCAGCATGGCAAAGTGGTAACATCCGAGCCTCACAGAAAGATTCTGCCCGTGGAGGTTCGATTCTTCCTTGGGTGGCTTTCTGAGTGGAGATTTGATTCCCTCAAGGCTTTCATTTGTTTTGCTCCGAAAAATAAAATATATTTTACCCGCCGCTAACATCATAATATGTTCGTCACGCAGTGTCTGGCAAATCTTGGCACCGGCGAACCGAGCGGATGTCTTCCGCTCGCCCCACCGCTTGTGCCGTTTCCTCGCCGCGGTTTCCTCGCCGCACTTTGGAGTCATTCTCTCTTGGAATGAACGCCTTGGGCATTGAACGAATAACGTGTGGCCACGCAGCAACGAAAACTCAATGTGCAAGGCTCTCATTGGCGCTGCTCCGACATAACACTTCGATCCACGCGATACGGGCTTGCTGCGTGTGCCCAGATCGCACCTCTCTTCGATGGGTGACAGAGCTTCCTCGCGCGCTGCCCCAGGCTCTGGAACGCCCTTCCATTGGAAATTAGGTCAGCTGAGTGCCTGGGCATCTTCAAATCTGGTCTCAACAATCTCTTGTCCTGGAAGGCTTTGAAGTCCCTCTGGCTAGGACTGTTGATGCGGCTCACTGTTATTGCGCTGGGATGATGGCTCGCTGTTGACTTGTGCCTGCTCCGTATCGCTTCTTCCTTAATTTGTCAACAATTATTGTAATTGTTATTTGCTTCATTGATTCATAGTCGTTACTTTACTTAATTGATCTCTGTTTTTGACATGCCGATCTCTGCACAGCTCTGTGCAGCGCTTTGCGACCCTCGGGTGAAAAGCGTTCTAGAAACGCAACGTTAGCAATAGAAAATATTCATCACCAACTATTTCATTGAAAAAAAATCACTGA
>JAZEWT010000029.1:3726579-3737680 GCA_036362905.1 Mordacia mordax
ACGTTTCGCAAGCAAAGAGAAGAGAGGGCATGACTGCAGTTGAGAAGACTCGAAGCTTCGTGTGGAGCGACAGGGCTACGAAGCTTCCACACAGCGTTACGTAGCCGATGAAACGATAATGCTGCCCGACAGATGCGGAGCGAGACCTCCTCTGCCAAACCGGAACCGGCCAAAAGCACACTGCCTAGGTATGTAAACTTCTCCACTGTCTCCACAACTGCCCCATTAGTCATGGATAGCTGAGGAGGTGGAATATTCGGTGGCACCAAATCCCCAGACAGGTGCTTGGTTTTGGTGGCACTGATGGTAAGATCCCACCTCTTTGTGCCACCGACCCACCTGCGTCAACTGCCCACCGCTCTCCCTTTGGAGTGTTCAGCGAGAGGTGGCGGCGCGCGCTGTGTTGTGGCTGCGCACCCAAGGGCTGCATTTGCATGCAGGGCGCAAAAGCCCGACCATATGGCCGGCGCTGTCTTAAGTGGAGCGTTTAAAAATTGAATCGTATTTGACAGCTTCCCCACCTAAAGCCCCCGTCCCCCATCGTTATGTTTTTCTTGCTCTCTCGAGGGGCAGGAGACCAATTTCAAAAGTGTCACAGAGAAAGTTTGATTTCCGTGTGATTGTGCGTGTGCGCGCGTGTGCTGTACGGCGCTCGTTTTGTCCACATTGAAGTTGATGACCACCGAGGCAAGGGAGGCGCGGTGACCCAGTTGGGTAGCGCTGTCGCCTCCTCACAGCGACAAGGTCCCGGGTTCGAATCTCAGCTCGGGTGCCTTTCTTCGTGGAGTTTGTATGTTCTCCCCGTGTCCGCGTGGGTTTTCGCCGGGCACTCCGGTTTCCTCCCGCAGTCCAAAGAAACATGCTGCAGCATAGGTTCATTGGCTGGCAGACTAAATTGCCTGCAGTGCCCGATGATGGACTGACGTGCCATCGTGGGTGTATCCCTGCCTTGCGCCCTGTGTCTGCCAGGATAGGCTCTGGCTCACCTCGATCCTGAACAGGACTAAGCGGTTTCTGACAATGAGCTGAGATGAAATCACTTCGTTCATTTTTGATCTTTACTGCTGCGGTTTGATCCCAGTATACGTTCCTGGGAATTCTCCAAAATTTGCCCATCAAAGTCAAGTTCTTGGAGCATTTTCATTAGCCTCTCGTGTTTTATGTTCTCGAGTGTTTTTTTTATAGTCAATGAAACACAAGTAGAGGCCTTTCTTCATTTAAATTGCCCTTTCCAAAAGCACTCGAACGATGAAAATGTTATTTCATCCTCCTTGAGCTTCAACAAAACCGCATTGAACTTTTGCAACCTCTTTTTTAATTCTGCTTCTGGCTCTGAGCATAAACACTTTTAATAGGACCTTTGCTACATGGCTCATTAGACTAATGGTTCGATAGAGGTTACGTTTAATAGCTCTAGGTGTTTTAGGGAGACTACTAAAGATCGATTTACTGAGATCTTCAGGTATCGCTTCACTTTCATAAATCTCTTTGATAATATCTGTCAAATTTCGAAGCCAGTCTTCCCAATATTTAATTTGTCCTACTACTATTTTATCTGCTGCTGTAGCTGTGTTGTTTTTCATTCTATTAATTACTGTTTTTACTTCTGACTTAAGAATTTTCAATCCATGCATCCGTCTTTTAATCGATCGCGATTGTCGTGAAATATGTCTTTATTATATTGTAGCCATCTCTACTATTTATGTGTGGCCGTGTTTTTCATTCAGCCATTTTTCTGTTTGTGTCTTGCATCATAAAATGTATTATCCAGTTTCCGATACTAATGCTACGTTTAAAAAAAAAAACCTTTCTTCTGCCCTCCATTAATGCGAGGATCTCCTCCTGTTTGTTTCGTTGTGTTCCTACTCGAATAACCTCCCCGACTGTTCCAACTAATGCTTCTGTAAACATCTCCCAGGTCAACACATTTCCTTCCACTTAAAGTTCCTGAAATCGTTTGTTTAACTGCAGTTGGGTATCTTCCTCTAATCAGGTCGTTTTCCATTAGACCTATATAATCGAGCTGCTGTGTAGTTTTTTGTTGTCTTAAGTTTCTTGAGCCTTATCTCTTGATGGTGCAAACTACAGGTACATGGTCA
Source organism: Mordacia mordax (assembly GCA_036362905.1). Lineage (NCBI taxonomy): Eukaryota > Metazoa > Chordata > Hyperoartia > Petromyzontiformes > Petromyzontidae > Mordacia > Mordacia mordax. The sequence continues at coordinate 3,728,679 of JAZEWT010000029.1, forward strand.
CTTCCACTATCAGCCCCTGGGTAAGGGTTTGATTGTTGAACTAAATTCCTGAATCTTTTGTTGATAGAAAATGTAATCAATCTGATTTATATATTTATCACGGGGGCTTTTTCAAGTGTACCTTCATCTCAGATGGTGCTCTAACTGCGTGTGCGGAATAGTCTGATCATTCTCTGCACACCAATCTATTTCTCTCCGCTCTCATTTTTCTCACCAAGCCCATGGGGTCCAACAATATTATTAATTCGCTCACTCAGAACTGTTGCATTCAGATCACCCATCACTTTCACTGTCTCTTGTGGTTAACACTGCGTTTTTGATTCATCCAGATCTTTATAGAAATACTCCATATCTGCTTCTTCACTTTTCTCCTGCCGGTGGCATAAACTTGTATCACTGATACATTGAATGGGTTAACATTTATTTTCACGAGCACTATTCTATCAGATATTGCCCAAAACCTACGTAGGCACTTTGAGATTTCTTCAATTAATATTAAGCCAACACTTCTTTCGTGCCTCTGACCTCCCGAAAAAAATAATCTTCACACCTCCTGAAAATATTGCCAATGCGTTTCAGACATACCTCGAATATTAATGTTTAGTCTCTTCATATCCTGCTTTACATTATACAAATTCTCGGTTTGATTTTGAGCTCTCACGCCACAAGTTGCTATTCTACATTGTTTCTTCTCGTTGTGAATAGTCGTAGGATTTCGGTCCGGAGTCACCTGTCGCACGTGTCTATTCTTACCGGGCGAGGTGTCCACAAGATTTATAGCGCAGACCCCCTTCACGCCGCTATGGTTTTGGGTAGATTTATTTTTGACCGTTCTTTTTTTCTTGGCACAATTCCGCAGCTCCGCAGCAGGTTGCCGCTTCTCTCTGCAGGTTGCACTTCTTCGCTAACTCAAGCGGGTCTCCTCTGCCGTTCTCCCCGTAGCGCCGGCCATCCATCAGACGTTCCACCATCCTGCACCCCCATTGGCTTCAACCGTAACTCTGGTCACAGGGGTTAATGGGTGGTTTGCCTTGCGCAGGGGCAACCCGTAGACTACAGTAACCAGAGGGTACCTGTCTCACCAATACCCCGACAGTTGTGACCCGACTTTCTGTGGGATGTAGTTTAACGTTATACCCAAGACGCTAAAGGTGCAGCCCTACAATAGCTCGTTCACGTCACTGCCGGTGGAAGGGCCGACAGTAAAGCGTGCTCTAGACAGCCTAAACCACGTAGACAGCCCCGGGGTGACCAGATTATTCAGAAGCGCTGCCAGTAACCACACGTTGCTCCACCACGCGCTATCTACCGAGTGACTAAGTGGGGCGCACTTGTTCATACGGCGGACAGATTACCGGCGGCGAGCGGTTTGAGATGGCGCTCACTGTCTCAACCGCACAACAAACACAACAACAACTTCAACAACGCTCTTCCTCGTTGACAAACAGAAATCACAACTCTTGTTCATCACTCCCGCCCTCCTCCTCGCGTGCACTCTGCCGCCGTCGTCACACTCGCAGGCATGTGTCCGTGTTGCCACCGCCACGTTGACAACGATTCCAAGAGTTCTCTCCGCGTGTAAAGTCACGAAATCATCCACGCTGCGCGCGTAATGGGCTGCGTCCCATCGTCGGTATATCCTTGCCTTGCGCCCTGTGTCTGCCGGGATAGGCTCCGGCTTCACCGTGACCCTGTATAGGACTAAGCGGTTTCAGACAATGAGATGAGAGGAGACATCTGCTGGCTGCGCTGATCAGGGAGCGGCGAGAGCGCGCGCGCGAGAGAGAGAGAGAGATGGACGAGAGAGCGAGTGGCTTGAAGCGAAACCCGCTATTAACTCAAATAATCATATAATTGCACTTCTAAGGGCGTTTTTCACCCGAGGGTCACAAAGCCCTGCCGCACCCCTGCCTCCCCGCTGCCGCCCCCTGCCGCCCCACGACAGCCTGCTGTGCAGTGTGGCCCAGATTAGCCGCCAATGCAGGGCATCGGTGTGAAACTCAGTCAGCAGCCTGCGAATTGCTCTGCTTAGCTGTTCGTTCGGGATGGCCGTGTTGATCGTTCCCGATTTCTCCTTCACGGCACTGTGGGAGTAAACCGAAGTACCCGTCGAAAACCCACGCGGACACGGGGGAGAATAATGCAAACTCCGCAGAGAAAGGCGCCCGAGCCGGGAATCGAACCGGAGCGGCTCTTGCTCTGAGACGGCAGCGCCACTCGTTGCGCCACGGTGCCTACCCGGCGCTTTTGCGTTGCTGCACAAGGCACGGCGCGTCGTTTCGAGAGCTGCACACAGCACGGCGCGTCGTTTCGAGAGCGGAGGAAGGCTGCACACAGCACGGCGCGTCGTTTCGAGAGCTGCACACAGCACGGCGCGTCGTTTCGAGAGCGGAGGAGAGCTGCACACAGCACGGCGCGTCGTTTCGAGAGCGGAGGAAGGCTGCACACAGCACGGCGCGTCGTTTCGAGAGCGGAGGAAGGCTGCACACAGCACGGCGCGTCGTTTCGAGAGCGGAGGAAGGCTGCACACAGCACGACGACGAGAGCTCTCGTTCCGTTCTCCCTGATCGGATCCTCGTTCCCGAGAACGAGCGAATCTGACCGATCTCCCGCGGTCCGGCCCACCGACACTTGCCGTCGCTTGACGGACGGGCGTATTAGCAGCGAAGCTGGAGCGTTGGCGCTACGAGTGTTTGGTTGTTATTTTCGTTTCGTTTCGAAAGCAGTTGCACTGAAGCCGCCGCCGCCGCCGCCGCCCCGTCGTCGTCGTTTAATAAACATGCGACCATTTGTGACGATAATACGCTGGCTCTGTGACGCGTCGTGCGTTCGAAGTGGCACGGAGGATGGCTCACAGAGGCGAGTGGAAATCACAGGGAAGCCAGGAGGGGCAGGACAGATAATAGTAATTGCATTTAGAGAGCGCTTTTCACCCGAGGGTCACAAAGCGCTGCACAGAGCTGCGGGGAGAACCGCACGCCAACAACAACAACAACGACATCAGAACGGCAAATCAGCAACAATAATTTTTTTGGGGGGTTTTTTAGCCGGCGCCAATATCAGTTAGAGACTGCGTCACATATATAATGTATTTATTTCGAGGCTATCGGTAAGTTAATGAATGAGATTTTGTTGTTGTTGTTGTTGTGATAGGAAAGCAACGCGGATCATGTGACGAAAACACACAAACTCAGCACAGAAAGGCACCAGACGTGGGTATCGAACGTATCCACGAATTGGCCGCTCGGGCAGGGTCGGGCGGGTGAAGGCCGGCCTGACTGTGCGGTTGTTAAGTTATTATGTAATTCGACTTATTAATCTATTAACGCACGCAGAACGGGTGGCGGCGGGAAAACAAAAATCTGCGCCATGAGGAAATCGAACCGCCTTGGGCAGGATGGCGTTGCGAGTTGAAATGATTAATTATCAGCGGTTGTTTGATCCATACCCGCAGCGACTCACGCAAGCAGCCAGGGCAACAGTGGCAGTGGTTTTGAAAAGGCGCCCCACGCGTGACTGGACACCCTCTTGGCTGATTTTCGACACGGGCGGGTGACCAACCGCAGTGATTTGTGCGTCGTTTGTATTCAGACCGACAGCGGTGTCTGAACGCGAGAGCGGGGAGTAGAGAGCACGCAGGCGGCTGCTTAATTATGTCCGCTGGCTCTCTCCTCCTCCTCCTCCTCCTCTCCTCCTCCTCCCTCTTCCTCCTCTTCCACCGTCGTAATTTTCAAAGCTCGTAACGAATCACGGACACTGACTCGGTCTTCTCTCCCAGGGTTCCGGAGCCACGCGATGCGTCCTGTGACCCAACGAATCCGAGGCCCACTGCTCGCTGCTCCCGCACGCCACCTGCCCGGCTCGCGACGCCAGCACGGGGCTTCTGTTGGTCCGTGGGGCCCACGGCAGAATTCGGTGCCAACTTTTGCAATGGTTCGTTCAGTCGTTGTTGGCGCCGGAGCCTATCCCGGCAGACACGCGGCGCAAGGCTGGGCTGTGACCACGCTGGGTCGCCAGTACACCGCAGGAGACACCGCGGGGAGATTCGGTCAGCAGCAGTGGGTCAATTAACCCAGGCAGCAGCAGCAGCAGCGTGTCTTTGGACCGTGTGCGAGGAAACCGGAATACCAGGCGAAAACCCACGCGGACACATGGGTGCCTTTCCACGTGCAAACTCCACGTGGAAAAAGCACCCGAGCCGGGAATCGAATCCGGGCCCTTTTCGGTATCGTTGCTCACCGCTATGCTACCGTGCGAACAGGTGTTGGCTCTCACTGCCCTTCGGTTACCAAACACAATTCCCCACAGCAGCAGCGGTTAAGCGGCCTGGCACACGCACGGTGACCAGATTTCCAAGCACCTCGCCGAGCACGTGCGCAATGGTGACTTAACGCCAATTTCGCGGTGAATGGCAGCTGTTATCGTGGTTGCGTTGCCAGCATTTGTGTGGCGTTGTGTTTGCGTTTTGAGAGACTGCGGAAGAGGTGGTTTTAACCCAAAAAAAAAATAGAAAAGTTTAGTGTTGCTGATTATCCGCTCTGGTGCCGCTGTTGTTGTTGTTGACGTTCCGTTCTCTCCGCAGCTCTGTGCAGCGCTTTGTGACCCTCGGGTGAAAGCGCTCTGGAAATGCAATCATTATTATTAATTATTAATGAACGGTCACCTCGCCGCGCTATGTATCCTTCGATCTGACTTTTATTCACGTTCATGGCAATAACGCCAGTGGCGATTTTCCGAACCGGTCCAGAGCCTACCCTAGGTCGACTCGGCCTCCAATGAGAACCCGGTGCGCTATGTTATTCATCGCCACCACCACCAGGAAGATAAAGGCGGCCAGGCGTGGTGCTGGCCACCCACCCCGTCGTGTGCCGTGCTGGCCTTTATGGGAACCCACGTCTTTTGAAAGGAGCGACGACATTAATAGATGCTTGATATCACCGTTTGGCCCAAACGTATGAGGTTAATTGATTGACGTGTGCAATGCTATCGATGTTAATTAAGTCTTGGTGTTTCGACATCGCAACTGTTAATAGGTGTGTGAGGCAAACCTCTCAAGTGCGTGGCATTTGAGGGAGATTACGGAAAAATGAGCAAACAGTTATGAATGTGCATCTTCCAACGCAGGGCGGCGCGGTGGCCCAGTGGTTAGCGCTGACTCCTCACAGTAAGAAGGTCCCGGGTTAGAATCTCTCGGCTCGGGTGCCTTTCTGTGTGGAGTTTGCATGCTCTCCCTGTGTCCGCGTGGGTTTTCGCCGGGCACTCCGGTTTTCTCCCATAGTCCAAAAGCATGCTGCTGCATAGGTTAACTGGCTCGCAGGCTAAATTGCCCCGCGGTGCCCGGCGATGGACTGGCGTCCCATCGTCGGTATATCCTTGCCTTGCGCCCTGTGTCTGCCGGGATAGGCTCCGGCTCACCGTGACCCTGTATAGGACTAAGCGGTTTCAGACAATGAGATGAGACATTGCGGACAAAAATATTCCACCAAGAAGAACTGTGAACATCGTGACGACAAAACAATACCGAGAGCTGGACGTAGTTAAATGTGCAACCTTTTCCATGACATTTTAAATGACGAGGGAATAAAATGATAACTAAAGCTCCAAAAGTGCTAATCTAACGGCTGCAATTCTACACAGGTACACTGGACTTATGCCGTGGCTTGAAGGAAAAAGAGATCGCAGACGACGGAGATTGATTTAGGTCAAGAGTCTCTCGAGATGGATGAACAGATTAACAACGGACGTTCTTGGAAGTTCAAAAAAGCAGAGATTTGTGGAAGACCGTTGTCACCAACGTCCTGTCGGATCTGGTACCTGGAAGGTAGAGAGAGAGAGAGAGAGAAAACTGGTGCATCCTGGGAGGGAATGAGGGCCCCACGTAAGAGTGTGGGAGCCACGGAAACATTGGGGGTGGCTCGTGGCACGGAACGTGATGGGAAACGCAATACAAATGCTGCTTATTTATGGAATTTCAAACTCGTGCAGTGGCACTGCACGTCTGCGTTCAATTCCACGTCGGTCTAGGTTCGCGAAGAACACAGCATCACGGAGCGAGTCGTTGTATTAACGCACAGACATCTGCCGACATTCGTGATACGGAAATCGGCTCGAAAAGAAGATGCTGTTGTTGTTGATATGCGGCTCAGATGCACAGAGCTGTGGTTCTCTCCACAGCTTTGTGCAGCGCTTTGTGACCCTCGGGTGAATAGCGCTCTAGAATTGCAAATGTGATCATTATTAAAACGGAAGTAAGTAATAACGGACCGAAATTCAATATACGAAAACAAAATAGTATCTCTAAAATATACTGTACTGTACCATCAAAGCATTGCATTATGTTTTTTTTAATTAAATTCCTTATGTGGAAAGTCACTTAACGCAAACATGTGAAACAATGTAACCCTTCGAATGTTGACCATATGCGTGTCCGCATTGTGGAACATCTTTGGTCGACCGTCTGTTATATTTGTATCTATATTTAATTCATATTTTAGTCGTAATACGTATGTCCGTCGTGAAGGTACAGGTTTCCAATTCTTTCAAAGTAATCATGTAGGGTTTTCACGGCTCGATGCACGATGATTGCTTCGAAAAGCTGCTCTCTCGGGACAGCCGCGTCGATCGCTCCCTCTCTCTCCTCTCCTCGCGACGTTTCGCCTAGCGTTAGAGGCATGCTCATCATCAATTCTCTCAAAGTTATTACAACTTTAGGGTGGCTCAAGGGCTCGTGGCTGTGAGCTGATGCAACTTATACAACTGTCAGATTTGATTATTATCTTAATTGGCCCGTGATTAAGCCTGTTTGTCATGCGTAGCGAGTTCTTGGTTTCAATCGAGTCACAACGAATATACAAAAGAGATGTTGTATAAGTGATGCGCTTCATGTTATGATCGCCTACCAAAGCTGCTCTTTCGGGATAGCCGTGTCGAGTGCGCCCCTGTCCTTCGCGGCAACGCTTTGCCTCCCACGCTGGAGGCATCTTGACGCGCGCTGTGACTGATGCGCTGTGTGTGACCGTACCGTGATTTATTGCAACGCTCGGCGATTCGTAAAAGCACAATTAATAGAAAAACGTGGAGGGCGGCACGGTGGCCCAGTGGGTAGCGCTGTCGCCTCGCAGCAAGAAGGTCGCGGGTTCGAATCTCGGCTCGGGTGCCTTTCTGTGTGGAGTTTGCGAGTTCTTTCCCCGTGTCCGCGTGGGTTTTCGCCGGGCACTCCGGTTTCCTCCCACAGTCCAAAAAACATGCTGCTGCATAGGTTAATTGGCTCGCGGGCTAAATTGCCCTCAGTGCCCGGGATGGACTGGCGTCCCATCGTGGGTATATCTCTAAGCGGTTTCTGGCAATGAGATGAGATGAGACGTGGGAAAAGACAAAATTCAAAAGGTATGTCTGCTTCACGATTTTAAAGCAATTCGGGTGTCCATGGGCGTCCCTTTTTCTGACTTGCAAAGTCATGGAACATCCACTGCGGTAGACTTACGACTTACGTGGATGCGCACTGATGCTTTCAAGTCCAACACGTTCTGTGCATAGCGAGGAAAACTAACGCTAGAGCAATGGGGCTCGCAGCATTGAACGCAACGATCTCACATCACACGCACTGCTGCACGGGAGACCCCCGCTTGTGAGCAGCGCACCTCTCCTTGTTATTTCTGTTCTGTTGTTCGAAACTAAATCCCTGCTCTCCCCCTGCCCACTCCCTTGTCGCGCTGCAGTGGCACGTGCAGTCCGCTGCATTCGCGCCTCCGTGGCGCTGTTGTCGCACAGCAAGAGCGCCTGGGTTCGATTCCCGGCTCGGGTGCTGTTCTATGTGGAGTCTGCGCGCTCGCCCCGTATCCACGTGGGTTTTCACTGAGTCCTCCGGTTTCTTCTCACAGTACAACAACATGCTGCCTAGGTTAATTGTCCCGACTGAATCGCCCCCCTTGGTCCCCTGCAACTTTCTTACTCCTCCCCGATGGACAACTGTTAAAAATAGCTACAAAGCTCAACGGATCTTTCCAGCTTAAGTATAAACGGACCCTCTTACATCACCGACCATTTGAATAGCAGCGTTCTGCGACCAAGGCAGTGAGTTAATGCCCAGCTCTTAGCCTCGGAAATTCTCATCTCAAATTTGTGCCAATTGTATGAACTTGTGAGCGCACATTTGCAGCGGACACACGGCTCGCCGTGGCGCAAGCGGTTAATTTAACCCGGCTTTCTCCGTGAAACGTTGAATGGAACAATCTGGTGAAATCCCCCTGCAAAGGTTTCTCGGTGACCCGGTTAGAGAGCGAGCGGGCGAGCGAGCGAGAGAGAGAGAGAGATTTCGAGCTCTGTTGCGTCTCGCCGCGGGACATGGGCCCGAGACCGCTCACAGCTCCCGTAAATCCTCACCCGTCCGCGGGTTTCCCGTCGGACGCGGGAAGCCTTGCTCATCGGAGGAAGCGAAGGGAAAAAAAAAGAGCAAGGAAGCAATTAATCTTCATTTTGACCGGGAGCGCGGCTTTCGGGGCGAAAATGAACGGATGAGTTGCGATAATTGATCCTGTCTCGGCCCAATGCTCGCGTGAAATTCCACTGCTCTTCTCGCGGTTCTCCCCGCGGGCAAGATTCCACCGTGAAAACATTGTTTTGGTGATATTTAAAAAAATGTAAGGCAAAAAAAAAATCCAACCAAGGTTAATAAGATGGAATAAGATTAATGCAAAAATGGCCTAATATATTCACTGCTCGTAAAAAAAGAATTGCACTTCAGTTCGGAAAAAAAATACAATAAATTTTGTAATTATTATTCAGCGGAATTTATTTCTTCTTAAAATTTCCAATATATTTTAGGAACATTCCGCAATCACTCCGTCACCTTGCATGCCCCAATGCAAGCCTGTGAGGATAATGATGCATTTGTAATTGGTGGTGGAATGTACTACGTCCCAAGGGTTGTCATGAACAGAAAGGAAAAAACAATGGCAAACGGTAAACTATTAATCTCATCTCATCTCATTGTCAGAAACTGC
>JAZEWT010000029.1:3774120-3791467 GCA_036362905.1 Mordacia mordax
GCAAACTCCACACAGAAAGGCACCCGAGCCGAGAGATTCGAACCCGGGACCTTCTTGCTGTGAGACGACAGCGCTAACCACTGGGCCACCGTGCCGCCCGTGGTAGTAATGATTGTTTGTCATTAGCAGGACTCGTCAGATAAGGACAAAGGCGTTTGTTCAATGGGACAAGATTATCGGAAGCTATCGTGGATCATCGGAAGTGGTGGCTTAGAGAGGTTTTCATCCAGCAGTGGATTGATACAGGGCTGTAAATTAATACATTAATAATTAAAAAAATAGAATTGGGCTGATATCCGCAGCAACTGGGAGATTTGATTTTCTCTTCAAGGTGTAAAATATTCATTCTCAATACAATTGTGCCACTGAACCGTGACAATTCACGGAATTGTTCTGTCATATGCTCCGTTACCATGGGACACTTTTTGATGTGACATATTCCTTTAAAAAAACTTAACATGTGGGAAGACGTGCTTTGACCCAAAACATAATGTGCAAAGTCTTACAGTGAGGAATATCCTTCAGCATTGTCTAGTCTTAATCCAGCATATATGTTAGACCGCACGTAATCACGCATCACAAACGTAGGTTAGGAGAACTCATGCATACGGACAAGGCGATGTTCAAAGTTACCTCTCATCTCGCCCAGAGGAGCGCAGCGCTCCAGGCAGAAGCGCGCATCCGCGCCGCTCCCACACAACGGAGTCAACCGGACAGCGCGGTTTGATCCGAGATTAAACAGATCCGGCGGACCTGGATCCCCGACACGGAAACATCGCTCTCCGTCCTGCCTTCCTGGCTGTCGCGAAAAACGCAATATCCGTGGTGACGGAGCAAAGCGAAGGATTTCTCCGCAAATCCAATCTTCCCCGCTGTTAAAAAGAAAAACAACAAAGGCTTCGGTTCCGTGAACTGGCTGGGTCGCAGCAGTGCTGCCGAAGCCGTGTCGAGCGCTCCTCCTCTCCCCTTCGCGACGTTTCCGCCAACCACATCTGTAGGCGTCTCCAGGCGCGCGAAACATCGCGAAGAAGCGGGCAGGATATCCCCGAAGAACAGCTTTGGTTGGGCATTCGTTAGGCATTGAGCCGTGAAACTCCCGGTGCTAATGATTGATTGACGTTTACGAGGATGTCAAAGTTGCCTTGGATGAACTCTGTTTAGCCGTCGTTTTTTTTACACGTTACTTTTTTTACGTTATCCACGTTGTAATGATGTAGGTTTTCACGGCTCGATGCATGATGATTGCTTCGAAAAGCTGCTCTCTCGGGACAGCCGCGTCGATGTATTATAAATTTAGCTGCGGACAGCGCCTGGCAAGCCTTGGGTGAAATCGCGTGGAAATCTCATCTCATCTCATTGTCAGAAAACGCTGAGTATTGTACAGGGTCGCGGTGAGCCGGAGCCTATCCCGGCAGACACAGGGCGCAAGGGAGGGATATACCCACGATGGGACGCCAGTCCATCAATGGACACTGCGGGCAATTTAGTCTGTAAGCCAATTGACCTATGCAGCAGCATATTTTATGGACTGTGGGAGGAAACCGGAGTGCCCGGCGAAAACCCACGCGGCCACGGGGAGAGAACTCGCAAACTTCACACAGAAAGGCACCCGAGCCGAGATTCGAACCCGGGACCTTCTTGCTGTGAGGCGACAGCGCTACCCACTGGGCCACCGTGCCGCCCGTGGAAATCTAATTCGTTATTATTATTCTACAGCACAGGCATCGGTCACAGCGAGACACAAACCCAAAAACTTGGCAAGCTAGGTTTGTGTTAAATGATTAAATTCAGACTGATGAGCACATGCCCAGAAGGCCAGTCATCCAGACACAAACAGCGCTGTTGGTGGTGTGTTTGATGTTTCGGAATTTCATTTTCATGATCAATAGCCGTGAAATCCTGCACACGGTCACGGGGAGCAGGAGCCTCTCCCGACGAGCACAGGGCACAAGGCAGATCTATACCGATGGTGGGATGCCAGTTCGTCGCAGGGCACCAGGGGCAATTTGGTCAGCAGGCCAATTAAGAGAGGCTGTAATTTTTTTAACTGTGCGATGAAACCAGTGTAATAGCTAAGGGGTTAATATTTGTTGTGAATCGAGTAAGGTTACAATAACTTTGTTCGTCAATCTAGGCTTCTTTTCTAGTTTTCTTTTTTACATTGGAAAGGAGGATTTTGTTTTGTTGAAACAATGTATAACACTGCAATACATTCAACTCCTTTCATCCCACGAGAATTGTTATAGAGGAGGCACGGTTTGTTATCGCAGGTTCAAATGTCCGTGCCTCCCCATGAGGCTTACTACGTACGGCTGGTACATTTCGTTTAAAAACCGCTGCGTAAAACGCATTTTCGTTTAAAGTAAAAAGTGATTTATTGCTCAAATGAAAATTGGTGAGGGGCGGCGCGGTGGCCCAGTGGTTAGCGCTGACGCCTCACAGCAAGAAGGTCCCGGGTTCGAATCTCTTGGCTCGGGTGCCTTTCTGTGTGGAGTTTGCATGCTCTCCCCGTGTCCGCGTGGGTTTTCGCCGGGCACTCTGGTTTCCTCCCACAGTCCAAAAGCATGCTCCTGGATAGGTTGATTGGCTCGCAGACTAAAATTGTCCCGCAATGCCCGGCGGTGGACTGGCGTCCCGTCGTCGGGTGTATTCCTGCCTTACGCCCTGTGTTTCCGGGATAGGCTCCGGCTTCACCGTGACCCTATATAGGATTAAGCAGTTTCAGATAATGAGATGAGATGAGAGAATTGGTGCGGTTCCAATCTTGTTCACAGCCCCGAGCTCGTGGTGGGATTTCTGCTCTCGTTTTCCACGGAGCGAGTGTCTGTACGACGACCATTGTTAACTTCCCTTACAAAGCGGTAACTATTTTGCCGGCCTTGGAGTGCTGATGGGCTGATTAAACCCACACCGGGATTGTGAACTCGACAACATTCCGATTGTGAGCAGCTCGCTCTGCCGCCGACCCACGAGAGACTGATGATGTGCTCTTAACAAATGGAGTAACAATAATGCCAAGTAAATTGGCAAAATGAAGCGTGTACTCTATACAATGTTTATAAAGTATACCATTAATTTGGCAAACCTGTTTTAAAAATTGATGCAAGTCTGCAAGGCGATTCAATATTCGGTACTTTTTAAAGTGCAGATTATTACGAGTGGCTTCCACTCGTGATCTCATTAAACATTTCCCCTTTTAATTGAACCCTCATTAAGGTTCAATTCGCTTACACAATACACACTCATCTGCGGAAGAAATTGATGCCAGCGTAAATGCATTAGGCTATGTGATTGCTTCTCCTTCATCACAATTATTATTTTAAAGTGTTGCGACTCTTTTTTTTAAAACATGTATTCCTAAGCAATGAGGGTGACATTGTGCATCACGATTGACGCGAGGTGTCTGAGACAAAGCCCTTTTTTTTATCTCTTCTGCTTTATTGCCGGTGTTTTAATTTTAAAAAAATTGTCTATCCGTGGACGGAGGTCGAGACGCAAACGTAATTACGAAAGCACACACCATCGACTGGAAAATATATACAGGTTGGGTAATTTAATGCTAATTTAACGTGGGGTCGGATGCACGCGGCTGAATTAAACACTTCAGGAATTCTCGACTTAATGAGGGCAAATAATTAAAATGTGCGACTACGTACGAATGTGCCTTAAGTGCGAGACCCGCAAGCGTGAAGGTGCAGAGACACTTTATATATTCACCGCAAAAGCGGTACTAATTATGTTGTGGCATACATATGAAGGTAAACAATGATATATCTTCGTCTTTACTATGCAGAGTTATTGCGACTGCTTTGGACATTCACAGGAGGTAGAGTTTTCCTTTCGCTGACGATGATTTGTGCTGATTGACGTCGAGAGTTGCTCCACACAGAGCTGTTCTCCAGGAGTATGAACACTCGACACGGCTATCAGGAAAGAACAGCTGTGGGAGATGAGTCGTATGCGTTGAGTGTTAATGATATACCCTAAATAAATGTTTAACGTTGAGTCGGCCCTCGCCTATGTAACCAAACAAATGTTTCTGTGGGCTGCCATTTTTGTGAGCCAATCTTATTAAAGCTTATGTTATTTTCAATGTTATATATTTAGGTTTACAATACTTTAAAATAGAAATTATATTTATGCAACACTCATTCAGTAGATCATCTGCAGGTATTCCACAGGGTCGGAGCGCTGTAGACAGGACATTTGCATTATCGACATTATCAATAGTAAAAGTTTTATTTTAATGATAATCAATGATCACTTGGCATCATATGGGAGTGTACGCTACAAGCGCATTGGATAGAATTTCACACTTACGATTGTTGCCATCCTATCTAATCCAAGTTCTGTTTATAAATCACATGAACACAATTGCATCTAAATGTGTCTATACTTCACCGCTTTGGTCGGTGTGGGTTGGTGGCAGGAGACAGTTTCGGCACGGGAGCATAGAAATATAGTGCAACAATTCAGTTTTCTGCGCTCTATTCTAGCGTGCATGACGAAACCGCAAAGCACACATGCGGATGGTGGTCATAAATCATAAACAACCGTGAACAATTAATGTGAAGAGATTCAACGATAAACAACAAAACAGGTCTTATGAGGTCATATGGAATATATATATACACACACAAGTCTAGGTCCTATAAGGACTGCAATTAAGAGCAGGACAGTTCTGAAATTGGGAAAGGACCAGATAATACCACTGTGGTCTGAACGTCTCTCAACGTCCCAAGGAGGCCAGTCCGGGTTGTCTGAGCTCATGAAAATATCTCCGAGTCGCTAATTTATGCACATTATCAGCGGCCACATTTCAGTGGGCAAAATTTAATTTTAAATTCAATCCGCCAGAATGTCAAAAAAAAAAACCCCCACACAAATGTGCACCTGAGCCAACTCGCGTGAGGTCGTGAAAAGATGAAATGGTACTCGGAGTCACGGCTGTCTGATTTGTACAACGGAACGAATTTCCAGACGACGTAGGGAGTTCTTCCAATGCATCTGGGATGTTGTTGATTGGTCGTCACATGTTCAGGGGTTGGAAAGTAACAAGCGAAATTCTTTGGTTTTTTTACAGAACGGTAGTTGATCTCATCTCGTTGTCAGAAACCGCTTAGTCTTGTACAGGGTGGCGGTGAGCCGGAGCCTATCCCGGCAGACACAGGGCGCAAGGGAGGGATATACCGACGATGGGACGTCAGCCCATCACCGGGCATAGCGGGCAATTTTAGTCTGCAAGCCAATTAACCTATGCAACAGCATGTTTTTTGGACTGTGGGAGGAAACCGGAGTGCTCGGCGAAAACCCACGCGGACACGGGGAGAACATGCAAACTCCACACAGAAAAGCACCCGAGCCGAGACTCGAACCCGGGACCTTCTTGCTGTGAGGCGACAGCGCTACCCAGTGGGCCACCGTGCCGCCGAGTAGTTTATCCTCTCTACAAAATATCGTTAAAATGAACGTTCGTTGGTTTAGTGGAAGCGCGCAATGATAATTGGTTGCATTTTGTATTCTTATTTGTTATTGACCATGTCCATTGTGTGCTACCGTACGCAAACTTTAAGTACAAAACTAAAGGGAAAATCCTTGTGCACTTTTACTATAAACAACACAAAATCTATGAGCACATTGGCCGTTATGCATACTGTAAAAAAGAGAAAAGGTTTTTTTTTTAAATGATTTCTGGCAATTATACTGGTGTTAAGATCCTAGAACACCAAATGCACAAAGCCACACATGCTTGTGGCAAAATATGCACGCAAAAAAGCTTTAATAATATATGCATTGTCATTCAAACTGATGGGCCTATACTGGACATGCTTTCTTTAAAGCCAAATTGTCAGTGTTAGCCAGATGTTGCTGAAAGGCAGTCAGCTCAGGACAATGCAATATCAATGCTTAGTAGCTCAGGTCGAGCTGTTTTAGCTATGGGTACGTTTACCAGTATACATATGTAAAAAAAAAAAGGCTTTTACCATTTCTGGCAATTATAAATGTGTTAAGATGTTAAAACACCAGATTGACACCTTTCAAGTTGTGTGTGGCTTTTCACTTTGTGCAAAAGTGAAATGTGTTTTTTTACAAGGTTACTTCTCATCCCAACTCATCGTACTGCCCCATAGTAGGGAGGAAATAGGAATGCCACAATCCATTTGTGCATTCTGCCCATGAAAATATTCGTCCATGTAATGTAATTTTGAATGCACCATTTATTTCCGTGGTAATCCAGGATCCAGGCAAACTGCTTTCTGTTTTCAACCGTTTTATAAATTAGGATCAGATTATTATAATTAGGCATGTTTATCCAAAGAAAACCTCAGCGAGTCTCATCAGCCTCTGCGATGAGACTCAGAAGGGGTGGCTGTATCTTTCAATTGGGTAATTTGGAGCTAATTTTTCGAATTGAAAAAACAAAATTGGACTACGTGGCCAGCACTGTATTGGCCTCGTTTCGAGAATAAGGTCACGGAATGTTTAGCATTGGCTATACAGCGGATGGTGCCTAGCATTCTCACTGTTATTACACTCCGCAATATTGAATTTAATATTCCAGTTTCTAACGCCACGCAGCACAGTATTTATTAAATGTCGAAGGGATTCACTCGAAGACGGAACGATGCAGAAGTGTGTGAGGATATCACAGAGAGATGGGGGTAAGTTAGCCACGTAGCAAAAATAAATAATAATTGCATTTTCATAGCGCCTTTCACCAGAGGGTAACAAAGATAGCGCTTAAAGTTGCCAGGCACTCCATCCTATATATCATAACGTTATCGGCCAATGAATTGTTGGAGAAAACTGGAAAATCCAGAGGAAACACACGTAGAACAGGGGGAGAACACACAAACTCCAAACAGAAAGGTACTCCAGGCTGAAAGTGAAACGCCTCGGGGAGGTCCTGGGTAGGGCTCAGCATTTATCACTGCACCACCCAGTGCAAGTTGCCTTGTGGGTGTTCCTCCTTGCGTGATCCACCAACCCTTTCTCTCAATGATATGGAATGAGAGGCGCGCGCGCACACACGCGCAAACAAAACATAGAGACCGGCCGTACAGCCTTAACAAAATGCTGAGTCAAGTGCTGTTACCAAACAGCATCT
Source organism: Mordacia mordax (assembly GCA_036362905.1). Classification (NCBI taxonomy): domain Eukaryota; kingdom Metazoa; phylum Chordata; class Hyperoartia; order Petromyzontiformes; family Petromyzontidae; genus Mordacia; species Mordacia mordax. Next base: position 3,781,229 of record JAZEWT010000029.1, read on the forward strand.
ATATAGGCCGGCAAGGCACACAAGGAGGTACGTGGCTAGCACCATGTCCGGCCGCCTTTGTCTCCCGAGTGGCAATGTTTACACACCGCGCCAGGTACTCATTTAAGGCTGAGTCAACCTAGGCGAGATCCTGGACTGGTTAAGAATATTTACATTAGTGTTGGACCGTCAGCAGGATTCGATTTCGGGCAAGGCACGTGTTTTTTGAACCAGCGCGCTCACCTCTGAGCCACCGCTCCCGACAACACATTTATATACAAAGACAAAGGTCCCCCGTATAGCCTCAACAGACTGTAGGGTCAAGTGCCGATAGCGAGCACCCGAGGGTCGACACAGCACACGAGCGGGTAGGTGACCAACACACACGCCTGATGGCAATATTTTCACATTGCACCAGGTACTCATTTGAGGCTGAGTCGACCTAGGGAAGGCCCAGGATCGGCTCAGAAAATCGTCACCGGTGTTGGCCGTGAGCGGGATGCGAACTCGTGTCGCAAGGTTCGTAGCCCACTGGGCCACCGCTCCCCACGTCTGTATAAATACTCACTACCGCACACATCGCGGAGGTGCACGCGTAGTGCATGGAGTTGGAATATGGCAATTAATGCAGATCACTGCTGCGTTTAACGACATGGGCCGATCCGCAACGGCTGGTGGCGTTAAGCGAGAGCAGTGATGGGGCGCAGGATGCGCGGGGATAGGCGACGTGGTAGGGACTTTGTTCCAGTTCGACTTCTCCCGCGGGACCGGTGGCTGACGCGTCGTGTGGCATCGCGTGTGTTTACATTGACGGGCCTCTGTCCGCCGAGGCAGGTTTCCGTTCCCGAAGCGTTTCGTCGTCACAATCGAGGTCTTCTCGAGTAGCCCCCAATACTTTAATTAGCAGAACAGCGCCGTGACGCGGTAAGTAGTGCAGCCGCTGCACCCTAGCAAGGGTACCGGCACCCTAGCAAGGGTACCGGCACCCTAGCAAGGGTACCGGCACCTTAGCAAGGGTACCAGCACACTTGCCAGGGTGCTGGTACGGTAGCGGCAAACCGGGACCCCTGACCAATAAAGGTGACATCGAGGGATTGTCTGAAATAATTCGTTAACATCACCTTCTGCGGGCTGTTTTCTAACAGAGTGTGAAGCACTGCTCTGCCAATGGGTTTAAAACTGGTCAGGGCACAAATTGGACAGAAGAGAAAACAAATAACTCGATACTTTTCAGCTCTGGGATTAAATTCGCAAATATATTGGGGCACCGCACGCGCCATAAGCTTCAACCACACGTCTGATATCGTACTTGTGACGCCTGTAAAGTTATTTTGCTTGTATGCCAACGGGTGTGTAATGCAATAATAATAATGTATTGTTAGCGATATAAACATAAGATACATAAACTATATGAATCCGCAAATAAATAAGGGTCATTTACAACAGGAATGATTGAGCAAAAGGAAAGAAAGAATATGTTTGTGGTCAATTAAATTGAACAACCCTGGAGAGCATACGGAGAGTAAGTTATTACGTCATGAAGCCCCACAAAGTCCAAAGCGATTCCCCGGGGCAATTCAAGTGTGCGCTGACTCCTGCGCCGGTGTTCCGGGATGATGCCTCGACAGCTCGAGACATAACACAGACAGCACGATGGAGAAAGAGAGAGAGAGGACTCTCTTCCCCCTCTACCCCCCTGCCCTCCTCCTCCTCCCCCCCCCCCATGAGGGAGAGCACGCGGGAGGCAGAGGTGTCGCGTAAACAACGTAAATGGTGTTTTATTATACTAACAGAGACGTTCGTCACATCGGCCGGAGCCCCATTATCTAGGAAAGGAAGGGGGAAAATGATCTTCGCGAATATTTCCTTGTTTTATGCGCGCGTCAGAAGCGGACGCGTCGGACACTTGACACATCGGCTGTCGCGGCAATTTACAGTCTGGTGTCAAATACGCGTGTATGTGTGCGTGTGTTTGTTTGTTTGGTTTGATTTTAAGCATAACAAATAACGCGCGCGCAGATTTAAGTGCAAAATCACAACGTGCCAATTTCGGAAGCTGCAGGATGAACATGGGGAGATGAATGAAATGTACCACATGCCCGACAGGCATGCAGACCATTTGGGATGTCGGTCAAATTGAGTTTGGAACCGTGCGGTTCCTTGTGCACAGTAATGTGTTTCTACAACTGGCATTCACTTAATAACAATAATTGACAGCTCTCGTCAACTCAATGCTGAGTAAAGGCCATGGCGCACACGTCAGGCTTGCGGGATTTGTCTGAACACATCTCACGCTGATCGTGAGGCATGCTCAAGACCAGCGAGGGTGTGCCGTGTGACCTGAGCGAATCTGTTCGGGTAGCACTCCTCATCACTCGGTCTGCTCACTGCCCGCAATCAGGACGCAACTCTCCATGAACCTGGCGAGCTGCGTTGAATACCGGCCCAGCACCTGCTCGCCACTCGATTGTATCGCTCAGCCTCCTCGATGTATTCGAATGAGCTTCACCTGTGCCTCGGAGGCAGAAGATCGTGCCCGAGGCGGTTTCATTCTCATGGATTTTCCCTCTGGATTTTCTGGTTTCTTCCCACAACAACAACAACAAAAGCCACTTAGATATTAATTGGCTGAAGACATGGCATATAGGAAGCAGTGTCTGGCAGGTTGGCGCCTGCTGACCGCCTGGCTGACTCACCCCCTCGGTAGAGATTAACTCGCTACGCCTCCATAGTCGCGTCTCATCCACCACCGGGCATGGGATTTGCGCGGCGCGTTATAATTGTATTATTGCTATAGTTAACAATTTATTGTGCGAAAATTACACGAACGGAGCCACGATATAAATTAGAAGACACGCGGTAGGAGCACCTACTTAATTGGGTCTTGAACGCTGTGGCGTTTAACTTTTATTTACTTTCAGCAAGGCATCCTTGCGGGCCAATTGCAGATTACAATCGTTATTGATTTTATTAAACACGGTAGCCCAAAGCGCTCGATGGAAATTTGTAACAAAAAAAACCGGGGCAGGCCTTATGAGTGAGTAGTTTCTGCGTTGCTTGCACCTGTTAAAATGCAATCTCTTAATTTATTTAACAACAACAAAGCGACGATTGTCATTGTTGATAACTGTAATGTCACCTCAATAATCACACCCTTTTTAAGCTGTATGTTTGGCAGTGATTTATATCATATTAAACATTACAAAAAACCGTAACCCAATAGAAGATGTGTGTGTGTGTACGAGAGGGGGAGAGGTAAGAGAGCGGGAGAGAGGGGAGTGCGATGAGAGGGGGAGAGGTAAGAGAGAGCCGGAGGAGAGGGGAGTGCGATGAGAGGGGGAGAGGTAAGAGAGAGCCGGAGGAGAGGGGAGTGCGATGAGAGGAGGAGAGGTAAGAGAGAGCGGGAGAGAGGGCTGTGCGATGAGAGGGGAGAGGTAAGAGAGCGCGGGAGAGAGGGCTGTGCGATGAGAGGGGAGAGGTAGGAGAGCATGGATTGAAGAGACGCGTTCGCGAGAGATGGGAACATAGTTCCATAATATATTTTCATAGGCTTGTTATATATTTTTAGAGTCTAGTTATAATTTTGAATAGCTGTTGTTGTCTGTTTACAAGGCTGCTATCCACGTTGTCCCGGGCTGGGTATTCGAACACAATTTTACGTCTGGATACTCTTCCTGATGCTAACTTCCTTTACTCGGAGAGGCTTCGTATCGCGATTTTGTCCGCAACCTCCTACTCAGGCCTGTTTATCAAGGGATCTCTTACCTGGAGCGATAGACTCCAGGTGACATAATAATAATAATAATGATTGCATTTATAGAGCGACTCACAGAGCTGCGGAGTGCACGGCACGTCAACAACAGTGGCACCAGAACGGAAAATCAGCAGAAATAATATATATATATTTTTTAAATATACACATCGTTGCAGAACATAGTTCTGGGGTTCATTGGAATATGCAATCCCTTTCAGCATGACACGGTTATCAGATATGGGGACGAGGATCTATGATGCGGAGACTTTCGTGACCAATGTGATCCGTAAAATTTATTTTTTGGGTTATGCAACTCAAACAATTTCGTCGTAAAATCTCCTCTACCCGACACAGGCAACAAGTAAGGTTATGCAAAGTGTAACAGAACGTGCCAATTTTTCACTATCTCAGCACCGGTGCGTTGGAGAGCAAACCCACAGCATTAACAATGAAACACGACGTTTCGCTGATATTTCAGTCAGCATCATCAGGAACTCGCACCAATTTGTGACGAGCGGGCAGCGTGACCTAACCCAAAAAAATGTATTTTATTGACCAGGATCTACGCATTACCTAATGGATCAAATCACAAAGGGCCTAAACCCACGTTATCTCCAAGGCCGCACGTGCGTCTCAGCGCGCTCCTGGCTGGAGGTGCTATTGTAGTCGCGATGAAAACGTGTGCACGGTCTTTGGCAAAATGGATGAACAGAATATTTCAAGAGACAAAGCGATGGGCAGCCCATTCCTCGTCTCGCCCATCTCCCTCCCAATTTGTAACGCGCCGCACAGCACCGGTGCAAACGTGGCGCATTACGGAGTTGCGCGCTTGCTTGCACCGTGCGGCGAAATTCTAAAGGCGCTGCCCAGTAAACTGCTCGCTCACGTCCACTGGTGATGGAAGGGGCTTCTGCTCACGGTTGCTCCAGCGAGACGCTCTGCAGGGTGTTCGCAAGAGGTGGACATTGACACGCATTTACGCCGGCGGGCAGGCATGGGCGAGCGGGAGATGTTGAGAAGGACTCTGCGTTGCTTCAACAAAACATAGTTAGTTCATTATAACGACGTGGGCTTTCGCGGCCTCATAGTACGAGTCGCGTGGGTTTTCGCCGGGCACTCCGGTTTCCTCCCACAGTCCAAAAAACACACTGCTGCATAGGTCAATTGGCTTGCAGACTAAATTTGCCCTCAGTGCCCGGTGATGGACTGGCGTCCAATAGTGGGCATATCTCTGCCTTGCGCCCTGTGTCTGCCGGGATAGGCTCCGGCTCACCGCGACCCTATAGAGGACTAAGCGGTTTCTGACATTGAGACGAGATGAGAAAAATCGTACGAGTGGCGAGAATTCGTGAAGGAGAGTGTAGCGACACTCGATAGAGCAGTCCCGTGAGGACATTTGCGGAGAGGTGTTCGTGTCGTTTCAACTGCACGCTCCGGGCAGGTTGAAACGGCAAGCTGTGGATTGCAAATCCAGAGAGTGCCCATCGATATAACCTCGCTCGTGAGTTATATCTCCGCGTGTAGAAGCAGTTCCAGGAGCGTGGCATGAAGCGGAGTGATTTTCGTCAACATCGCACAGATGGTGTGATTTAATGACCTGTGCAAAAGATGGTCATATTTTTGAATTAAAATAGCGGGTCCGTCTATGTAATTGATGATGTGGAGACCATCAATGCGTATTCCAAGCTGCTTGTTGTCAGATGAAGCCTCCAATACAATGGCATAGTTTTTTTTTTCCCAGGACATTTTACCATCTATTTAAAATATATAAACGAAATACATTGCAACGGGGGCGGCACGGTGGCCCAGTGGTTAGTGCTGCCGCCTCGCAGCAAGATGGTCCCGGGTTCGAATCTCTCGGCTCGGGTGCCTTTCTGTGTGGAGTTTGCATGCTCTCCCCGTGTCCGCGTGGGTTTTCGCCGGGCACTCCGGTTTCCTCCCACAGTCCAAAAAGCATGCTGCTGCATAGGTTGATTGGCTCGCAGGCTAAATTTCCCCGCAGTGCTCGGCGATGGACTGGCGTCCCATCGTGGGTGTATCCCTGCCTTGCGCCCTGTGTCTGCCGGGATAGGCTCCGGCTCACCGTGACCCTGTATAGGACTAAGCGGTTTCAGACAATGAGATGAGACATTGCAACGGTGCACGTTTTCACGGCTCGACGTATGAGAATTGCTTTTAAAAACTGCTTTTTCGAGGTGGTCGAGCGTTTCTCCTCTCTCCTTCCCGACGTTTCTCCTTCCGCGCTGGGCCGGAGGAACGCTCAACACGGCTCTCCCGAAAGAACAGCGACAGAGACCATTTTCCCACACATTTTGTCAATAACACTATCCTAAAGGGAGATTTAAATATATTTATAATTTTTATAGCAGCGTTACCAAGAATTGAACGTGTTCAGTTGTATGCAATGCCGTACTACTACCAACGTAATTCTGTAAACATATACGACAGTGAAGATTGTTTTATTAAACATTTCGCTGTCTGCGTTCTGTGAATGTTTTAATAACGGTGGATAGTGCCGTGCCTTTATAGGTTTGCAATAACGTGGACCTTGACAATGCTCTGTTGCACTGCTCGATATCCCCTGGGGTTGAATGAAAGCATGATTTGATGCTAAAATCATGAAATAACATTTCGTTGCGAGGCATTCTTGTTAAAGCTAATTACGCACTTTTGTACAGCCAATGTTATTTAAAGTAGGCTATATAATTGCCACAATTTTCATGAGAATTGCACCTGCACTCTAAGGTATTATATATTCATGCCATAAAATAAACACATAATACATTTTTGGCTGGCCATTGCACATGGCTAGACATGTGTGTGTCTGATGATTGCCTCGAGGAGCTGCTCTGTCGGGACAGCTGCGTCGATCGCTCCCTCTCTCTCCCCATCACGACGTTTCGCCTCACACGTCAGAGGCATCCTCAGGTGCCGGGGAGAGGAGCTTCTCGAAGCAATCATCTTACATCGAGCCGTGAAAGACATACACATTTAGTGAGCATCACTAAATTTAGTGAGGATCACTAAATGTTCTCCCATTTAGTGAGCATCACTAAATGCGCATCACTAAATGTGTGTGTCTGCCATGTGTGTGTCTGCCATGTGTGTGTCTGCCACAAGACGTAGATGTATGCTTTCCTGGCTCGATGTAGCAGAATTGGGCCGCACGGTGGCCCATTGGGTAGCGCTGTCGCCTCACAGCAAGCAGAGCCCGGGTTCGAATCTCGGCTCGGGTGCCTTTCTGTGTGGAGTTTGCATGTTCTTTCCCCATGTCCGCGTGGGTTTTCGCCGGGCACTCCGGTTTCCTCCCGCAGTCCAAGAAACATGCTACTGCATAGGTGAATTGGCTTGCAGACTAAATTGCCGTCAGTGCCCGGTGATGGACTGGCGTCCCATCGTGGGTGTATCCCTGCCTTGCGCCCCGTGTCTGCCGCGATAGGCTCCGGCTCACCGCGACCCTGTACAGGACTAAGCGGTTTCTGACAGTGAGATGAGATCTAGTAGCATTTCTCTGCGCCGCCATTCATTCGTGACAGCCATGTCGAGTGTTCCTCCCCTCTTCATTGATCGACGAGGCTGACGGCAAGGAACGTCTCTCGAGAGCGAGTCTCATGGGTAGAGCCCTGACAATCGGCATCGATGTTCAGCACCATCGTTGCCACACGGCTGGGAACGATGGTGCACTCGCCGAGACACCATGCGCAATGGCAGAGAACCCGGGACCGACGGGCGGATCGTGCTCTAAGTGTGGCTCGGGTGCCTTTCCGTGTGGAGTTTGCATGCTCTCCCCGTGTCCGTGTGGGTTTTCGCTGGGCACTCCGGTTTCTTCCCACAGTCCAAAAAACCATGCTGCTGCATAGGTTAATTGGCTTGCAGACTAAATTTGCTCGCAGTGCCCGGTGATGGACTGGCGTCCCATCGTTGGTATATCCCTGCCTTGCACCCTGTGTTTTGCCAGGATAGGCTCCGGCTCACCGCGACCTTGTACAGGACTAAGCGGTTTTTGATTATGAGATGAGATGACGTTCTGCGCTGTTGCGTTAGAATTTACAGAATTGTCTTGCGTCGCAGGAATTCCTGCCGGTAAGCTGGCTGGGTACATTCTGCTGCAATAATAAACATCTATCAACCAATTTACGATCCGTGCATTATGAGTGTGTGGGATGCGCACTCACAAATGCTCGCGCTTTCAAGCTAACAATTCATTGTAAGAAAACATTAACAGACTCCTGTCACCTTCATTCTCTCCGCGCACAAAACACCAGCTCACACAAGCACGTGGCATTGTGAACGAACGATTACGGCATCGCCGAAGGCGGCCTATTTCCATCTCAGAAACATAGCTGGACGGCGCATCATCCTGTCACCATCCGACGCTGAGAAGCTAATACACGTTTTCATCTCTTCACGAAGAGATAACTGCAATGCACTGCTCCCTGGCACCCCTGCCAACGTGCTCAACCGTCGCCAATGTGTGCAGAATGCAGCTGCTCGAGTCCTCACTCGCACACTCATCCACGATCACATATCCCCAGTACTGGTGTCTCTCCACTGGCCACCGGCTAAATTAAGGATTGCATTCAAGATCCTTCTTCTCACCTACAAGGCTCCCACTGGCGCTGCTCCGACATACATCCGTGAAGTACTTCGGGCACTCTCCTCTACACTACAACTTCGATCCTCCAATACGGGCTCGCTGAATGTTCCCAGATCAATTCGATGGGTGATAGAGCCTTCTCGCGCGCTGCTCCCAGACTCTGGAACTCCCTTCCATTGGAGATTCAGCTGAGTCCCTGCGCATCTTGAAATCATCTCGGGAACATCTATTCCTTCAATGGTTGCTGAACATTGTTTAAAAAGTTGAACTGTTATGATGCCGTTGTTGTTGACAAGCCGTTCTCTCTACAGCTCTGTGCAGCGCTTTGTTGCCCTTGGGTGAAAAGCGCTCTAGAAGTACAGTTATTATTATCATCGACTTTTGCCTCTGCCTGTGCACTCGTTGGCTCGGTGGCGCAGTGAGTATCGCTGCCGTCTCCCAGCAGCCTGGGTTCGATTCCCAGCTCGGGTGCCTTTCTGTGTGGGAGTTTGCGTGTTCTCCCGGTGTGTGCGTCGGTTTTCGCCAGGTGCTCCGGTTTCCTCCCACCGTCCAAAACACATTGTTGCCGAGGTTAATTTTCTTGATGACCAAATTATCCCCGGTGCCCTGAGATGTTGTAACTGCTGGGTAACTGTTACAACCAGCGACACACAGCTCACTGGTTCCTCGAAGCCTGGATACATCTGGATACATCTGGATACATCATCTGGATACATCTGGATACATCTGGATACATCTGGATACATCTGGATAACTCCTCTCTAACCCCCGTGGACAAAAGGGGCGGTTCCTCATTCATCCAGTGAGGTTCATGTGTACACTGAAACATGCATATCTACGCATTAAGATCTTTATGCTCATCATTGAGGGACAGCAACAGTCGTGTCAAGCGTTCCTCCTCCTCTCAAGGTCGTCAAGTTTCGCTCCCCACGTTAGATGGACAAATACTGACTTGCAATGTACACACAGACACAAAGTACTGTGTAATATACAGACACACACACACTGCCTTACAATAGACAGACACACACGGGCGGCGCGGTGGCCCAGTGGTTAGCGCTGTCGCCTCACAGCAAGAATGTCCCGGGTTCGAATCTCTCAGCTCGGGTGCCTTTCTGTGTGGAGTTTGCATGCTCTCCCCGTGTCCGCGTGGGATTTCGCCGGGCACTCCGGTTTCCTCCCACAGTCCAAAAAGCATGCTGCTACATAGGTTAATTGGCTCGCAGGCTAAATTGCCCCGCAGTGCCCGGCGATGGACTGGCGTCCCATCGTCGGTATATCCTTGCCTTGCGCCCTGTGTCTGCCGGGATAGGCTCTGGCTTCACCGTGACCCTGTATAGGACTAAGCGGTTTCAGACAATGAGATGAGAGATGACATATACACACACACACTGCCTTACAATAGACTGAGACACACGGCTTTCTAATAGATATGCACACATTGCCATGCAAAAGAGACACACTGTCTTATTATAGACACACATACGTAATGTAAATCTATGAATTCAGATCTTTACATTCATCACGGAGAAATAGGATCGCAGCGAGCAGAAAAGGTATGATGATTGTTTGAAATATATTTCCAGTTAATAAGATGTGGGGTATTTTTTTTTGAAGAATACAAAGATGTTCCATCAGAATAATGTTTTCATCTTTGTATCTCCATCTCCTATAAAGCCAACGTCCAGTCATGTAACCACACCGACTAGGAGGCGTTTCAAATCACGAGGGAGCTTAATGAGATTTTATATTTTGAGGCGAAGGTGTAGACGCTTAAACGAGCAAAGGATCACTTCATTATTTTCTCTTAAGAGATAGCCGTCCCTCTTTGAGCGATTCTTCACCCTCCACGTTGGAATAATCATTAGGCATCTCCCACGTAGGAGGCGAAACATCGCGAGAGAGAGAG
>JAZEWT010000029.1:3835697-3850155 GCA_036362905.1 Mordacia mordax
TGTATTCCTGCCTTGCGCCCTGTGTTTCCGGGATAGGCTCCGGCTTCCCCGTGACCCTATATAGGATTAAGCGGTTTCAGATAATGAGATGAGATGAGATGTACACAACACGAACGCTCACACACGCGCGCACACACATTGACTAACCCTCCAATAGGCGAGTTGGCTTTGGTAGCGTAAGCGGATCGCAAGGTTGCCAACTTCAAAATCATGGTCGGAGATCGACTCGGTCTATCATTCCCTTTGGGGTACAATAAAATTGAGTACCACCTTGTGCCGAAATCAACAGCGGTTGTCCCATGCACTGCCTCGTTCCCGACCTAGGAATGTGGAGTTTCCACGACTGGCTCAAGGACTGTCAAACAGGAGATGCTCGTTCACGAAATACATTCTTTTCGCTTGACTGGAGGACAACTGTGATCGTTCTCGGATGGATTGGCCCTTGCCATAGGAATGTGGAATGTACACGAACCATTGGCTCAGTCCCATGAATATCTCATTTGAGCAAAAATGCACTTTGACTAATAACAGCAGTACAATGAGAAACTTATAAATGCAAAAAAAAATGCTGATATTTTCACAAAAAACTTATACAATAACATTGACATGACCATTAAATGATTTGGTATCATATATCTAATGATAACCTTAACTGTAGTCAAACAAATGGTAAATAATGAATCAAATTATATTTTATTTACTGCACCTGCGCACGAACAGTAGGCTGAAGCACTTACATAAACAACAACATGTAGACCTTTGCCTGTCCACTGCTGGACGAAGGGCCTCCCTGCGCCAGGGGAGGGAGTGGGAGTACCCAGCCATACTTCACCGCGCTCGTCAGCGATTGCCACCCACGGCTTATCGGCAAAAAAAAAAAACCCACCAACCGTACACGGGACCCGTTTGGTTTTCGAGACGCGCGCTGTCAGGGCGGCCCCCGTTCCGTCTTGGCGACGATTTACATCTCACACGGGAGACGGCGTCCCTTAAACCTTGCGCGCAGCTGCGCGTCTGCTGCAGCGCGCGTCTAATCTATGCGAATGTGCCTATGGCCATGTTCCTAATGATATACGCGGCGCATATGAGCAATCAGAACGCTCCGCTCGCTGCGCGCATGATAGCCCTGTCTGAAAAAATATATCTGCATAGGGCCAACTCTCGTTAAATGAGCATGCGGCTTGCGTACGTGCACGCATTTGAACAGTGTTTGTGCATATGAAGGTAAAGGTCACGCGTGTAGCCTTCACAGACTGTCGGGGCAAGGGCCGTTAGCGAGCGCCTACGAAGCCCGGTATTGCATTCTTAAGGGGGTGTCTCACCAGCACCGCGCCAGACTGCCTTAGCCTTCCGAGTGGAGGTGGTTGCATGTTTACAGCGCCTTTCACTCGAAGGTCACAAAGTGCTGCACAGAGCCGCGGAGAGAACGGCGCGTCAACAAGGCGATAAGAACGGCAAATCAGCAATAACCTACATCATTACAAATCAGCAACAAATCAGCAATTACGTTTCTTTTGGAGGTTTTTTTATTTTTACACTAATTCGAGCTGCGGAAAGAACGGCATGTCAAATGTAGTCACGATAGCTCACCGAGAGAGCGTGTGTTCGGACTGTGAGGGAGGAAACCTCGGAACCTGGCGAAAACCAACTACTCGGACACGGGGAGAGAACACGCAAACTCCACACGGAGAGGCACCCGAGCAGGGAATCTAACTCGGGCGCACTCTTGCTGTCAAGCGTCAGCGCTGCTCACCGCGCCACCGCATCGAGATGGAAGATTTGAACGTGGTGCTCTCAGTGTGGACATACACACACACACACACCGGAATGTGTTTCACTACATAAGAAGTAATTCTGCAGAGGATATGTGTTGGTATCAGCATGACGAACAGCGTTATTTATCAACATTCACCGTCTGCTGAATATACTCGCGTACACTATGGCTCGCTTTGCGTCCTCTCGCCAGCAGCTCAGACACCATTTGTTTGGGGCCTACAAGCCCGGACTGCATCGCCGACTTGGCAATCTCGTCCGTGTCAAACCCGGGCTTGCCACCTCGAAGGCACAACATAGCCGGGACGTGGCATGAGGGTAAATCATAGACGAGAGAGACAGGACTGTATGGGTAACTCGAACGCACGCGAAAGCGTGGAGATTTACTAAGACAGATGCCTTCAAAAGGAGGACAATCCTGTGAAAACCTGGACAGCTGGCAACCATTGTCCAACCACATTAAGCGTCTCTCAGAGGTCCCAAAATATGATTTTCCAGTGAGACAAGGGCTAGACTGTCTGCTGTGTGCTCGAAAACATCCGCTATTAATATTTCTGCAACAACTCCACATTTTCATGATGGAATTGTTCATGATGATGCCGCTGTGTAATGGACCATGGAGAGTGATTCAGCCGTAGTGAGACGGTTAGCATATTGAATTTGCATTGCAGAGGTCGTGGATTCGACCTCTTTGGGTTGGAAAAAATAGAATTTGTCCACTTCAGTCCAAACAGCAATGGCAATCGGTACACGCCGGTTAGTCTGTCGGCAGTTCGCAGGTGGTGACATGAAGTGTGGGTACTCCAACGCTTTCCACACCGTCAGATCCAGGTGGTTCAAAATGCCCTCTTGGAAGGGCTTTTCAGAGCCCCCTCCAATAAAAGGCTTCTCCACAAAAAAGTGGTGCGAGCGAGTTAATGGTCAGGGTCACACCTTCACGTGGCTGTTGTTGTTGGCGGTTTAAACGTTTGGTTTGTGAGAGATGGCGGTGGCAGCAGTGAGCCGATGATCATCCTCATCCTGATGATTTAATGTCGACCTCGGGTTGGCCTGATTACCACAAAGGAAGACTCCAGCTAACTTATCTCGAGGTTTCATCCGAACACGCAAAGCCCTCTAACACGAAACGGTTATCAATCACGAGGAGAGTCTCACCTTGACCTTGATATATAAAAAAAAACTTGATGCGACAGACCCGGGTACCTTCACACGATGGCAGCACGTGGCTTGTCGGAAGAGGCCCCGTTTTTTGCTTTGGAGTGACGCAGTTAATAATTTATCGTGCGCGGCTGATGCGGCCACAACGATATCGGACGTGCGTGCCGTGGGATTTGCAACGCTTGCGGATAAGCAGATGGCAGAGACTTCACGCGCGCGGCGACTGCGATGCATTGCGTGGCACTCAAAGCGAGGTGACCCCTGGAATAGGAGGCAAACCCTCGTGGCTCCTGAGACTGTTCACTGCTTTGCCCACTGGCCACAGCACACTGGCACCTCAAGGTACAAGCAACTGCGGGTGTTTTTTTGTTGCTTTGCACTTTCCTACGCTCAGTGAATATGTGTAAGAATGATTTAATCTGAACACGGTGGCCCAGTGGGGAGCGCTGTCGTCTCACAGCAAGAAGATCCCGGGTTCGAATCTCGGCTCGGGTACATTTCTGTGTGGAGTTTGCATGTTCTCTCCCTGTTCCGGATGCAGGTTCCATTCCAGCTTAACCTTATGGGTTCTGGAACTACTTACTAGGATATTAAAGTAACTAAACTGTTCCGGATGCGGGTTCCATTCCAGCTTAACCTGATGGGTTCTGGAACTACTTACTAGGATATTAAAGTAACTAAACTGCTCCGGATGCAGGTTCCATTCCAGCTTAACCTGATGGGTTCTGGAACTACTTACTAGGATATTAAAGTAACTAAACTGTTCCGGATGCAGGTTCCATTCCAGCTTAACCTGATGGGTTCTGGAACTACTTACTAGGATTTTAAAGTAACTAAACTGTTCCGGATGCAGGTTCCATTCCAGCTTAACCTGATGGGTTCTGGAACTACTTACTAGGATATTAAAGTAACTAAACTGTTCCGGATGCAGGTTCGATTCCAGCTTAACCTGATGGGTTCTGGAACTACTTACTGGGATATAAACGTGATTAACCTTTCCTCTTATTTTTTCCAATTACGTATATTGGTTTTTAAACACTCATTAATTACTTGGCTGAGAGAATTATAATATATAAGGAAAGAAATGTTCTGGTGGGTGGCGCTGGCCTATTGCCTGGCTGACACCCCCCCCCCACCCCCTTCCATTTCCTCTGTATCGGAGTTTCGAATTTGGGGCGGCGCGTGTGACATTATTTATTATTTTACCACCACCACTCATTAAACACATTTGAGCGTCCGCTCCGAATGCTCGTTTGAGCTACGAAACACTTTGACTTTTAAAACACACACACGTGGGCACATTAATTCCAGGGGAACAACAGAACCTGGGCACCTTTCAGAGAAACCAATTATTTTCCAAAGATTAACGGAATGGAGGTTTTTTTTTTAAATCCACTTTGTCCAATGTAATGTTTGTTACCTGAGTTGGCGTTTTGGGCATAACTGTACCAGAAACGCAAAACATTTCAAATACGATAGCGCATCTCACATTCACGGCGGTTGCAATATTACTGCGTGCTCTTGCTTATTGCTTTCTCTACCGATGCACGATTGTCACGGCCCGACGCATGAGAATTGCTCTCCACAGTTATCATTTCAGGACCGCCGTGTCGAGCGCTCCTACTCTCTCTTTCGCGACGTTTCGCCTCCCACGTTGCAGACATCTTTCACCCGCCTGAAGACTCGACCACAGCTCTGCCGAATGAACACCTTTCTGACGCTTTGCACGCGCGTGTTGTTTGTTTTATAGCGCTTTTCACCCGAGGGTCACAAAGCGATGCACAGAGCTGCGGAGAGAACGGCACGCAAACGACAACGGCATTAGAACGTAAAATAAGCCACAATAATATTTTTTGGCTTTTTTTTGTTAAATATACATATCGCTGCAGAACAACATGCAAAATATGATCTGACTTTCAAGTATAATTTAATGATACAAAATTCTCAGTGTTAATAATACGTAAAGGGGTATTAGCTGTCCCTTCCGTCTTTGCTCTCTGGGTTCGTCACGTTTCACGAAAGAAATAGTGGAAACGCACTCGCGGACACAATGTCCGTGTCGGTAAATTGTACTTGATGATTGCTTCGAAAAGCTGCTCTCTCGGGCCAGCCGCGTCGATCGCTCCCTCTAAACGCACTCAATAATGTAATCCATGCGATGGAGGGAGAGAGAGAAGGAGCGATCGACGCGGCTGTCCCGAGAGAGCAGCTTTTTGAAGCAATCATCACGCATCGAGCCGTGACAAAAACCTACATCATAATATGTCGATAAATTGTATTTGAAAACCCTCGCATGACACAAGTCGAAATCAGCCCTGCCGTAGTATTGTACTGACGTAGCTTCTCAAACTCGAGTCACCGGACACCTGAGGATGCCTCCAACGTTGGAGGTGAAACGTCGCGAGTGATAGAGATGGAACGATCGACGCGGCTATCCCGAAAGAGCAGCTATTAATACAAATCGTCAAATGTAAGTGTTAATACATAACAGTCGAATGTGATGCCTAGATTAGGTAAGTGAATTGTAAAATAAGTTAAATATTTTGTAAATATTTTATTACAATTTCTATCCGGCTTAATCACCTAAGTAATCATTTGCTCATTTTTCTCTGTTTGCCGCATCGCTTCGCTTATTTATAACGACTCATCTTTGCAAGGCTACATTAGCGCGTGGCCAAATCATATTTTATACCGAATTGCGCTCTAAACGCACTCAATAATGTAATCTATATTCCACAGTTGACATCACATCGGTACCTTTCAGCACGGAGGGAAGGTTGCTATTTATTACAGTAATTGCGTTTTTTGTTTTGGCCAAAAAAATATTGGGCTCTTCGTATTTGAATTTCATTTAATTAAACATAAAAACCCCATTAAAACCTCATTAGCCGTAGCCCTCTCTACATTTTTTGCTTGCTGATCATGTCTGTTACCTATGTACATTATCGTAATGGGCTACAGATGCACTGCTTGACTAGTCTCGTGCGCTGGGCCCGCATATGATTTCAGTGGTCAGAAAAAATAAAAACTATACCCGTAAAGTCTCTCATTACTGTCTCAAAGAATCCATCACTCCCTGGAATGAATTCCACAGCTCAGATTTGTAACAAACAAAAAAAACCGTTGTTGTTGCTGCTTTGCCGTTCATATGTCGTTGTTGTTGCTGACATCCCGTTGTCTCCACAGCTCGGTGTAGCGCTTTGTGACCGTCGGGTGAAATAGCGCTGGAGAAGTGCAATTATTATTCATCTCATCTCATTGGTCAGAAACCGCTTAGTCCTGCACAGGGTCGCGGTGAGCCGGAGCCTATCCCGGCAGACACAAGGCCCAAGGCAGGGATATATCCACGATGGGATGCCAGTACATTACCGGGCACTGCATGCAATTTATTCTGCAAGCCAATTAGCCTACGCAGCAGCATGTTTTTATGGACTGTGGGAGGAAACCGGAGTGCCCGGCGAAAACCCACGCGGACACGGGGAGAGACATGCATACTCCACACAGGAAGGCAGCGGAGAGGAAAACCACTTGGAGGGGGGGGGGTGGGCGACGGGTTACGAGGGAGACACTATTAAGGCAACTCGACTGGCTGCGGCCAAACCAGCGCCCAGTGCGGGAGACAAAAGCACCAACACCATTGATCGAGCAGCGAGACATTGCAAGTCCGATGAGAACACTCAGTTACTGGCGCGCTCCCAGAGTGCGCGCGTTGTCGAACGGTGTGTAAAGCGACGCGGGCGACGCTTAATCTTTTCTTTTTGTTCCACCTTCTTCCTTTTCACCCAGCGTCTGCCACACAGCATCGCGGCCCGCCTCGAACAATGCGCAGCCACGTGGAGCGTTCGATTTCGAGTCGCTCGACGCGCGCTCTTAACCGCGCCGGTCAAGGTCGACAAACAATCATCAACGTTCCACGCTCGCATTCCCACTTGCAGCGCCAGATAACGAGCGCTACGCATAATAACAAATGTGCTTCCAGCCGTGATTATTTTTGAGAGATACAACGGGTCGAGAACTGGCGGCTGGAAGTCACCGTGACCACGGTGATTAAAGGGACGATGGTGAAGTACATCGAGTTTAGGAAGCTTCGCGCGCAGCAATGCTCTCTTTAAGGCCACTTGCGTTGTGTGTTAACAGCCAATGTTCTCTCCGGGACACTCTGCATTAAGAGCGGACTGTTTATAACGCTGAGCGATGCCAAGACTCAAATGTTACGCCACTCACCAGGCATTTAAACCCGCCGTGGAAATTTCAGATAAAAAGGCACGACAGGCGTTAACAATGGGCGCACACGCTAACATGTCAGAGCAGCTCAATGGCTGCTCTCTGCAGGACAAATTCCCCCGATACGAGACTAACATCTAAACATTTTCATCTCCACCCGCCTACGACGAAGCTGGCACCCCAGCGTGAATGGCATGTGCAGAAATTGGTTATCAAAAATGTCTTGATAATGGCACATAGTTAGAACGGACGTGTTTGTGACATTGTATTACATATTTTTGTCGAGTACATGCAGTGCGATTTGAAATATCAATGGAACATTCGAATGCGCAAAGCGGTGTCATTCTCTATGGATTACCTTCTTAATGATGTAACACGGGCGGAACGGTGGCCCAGCGGGTAGCGCTGTAGTCTGACAACAAGAAGGTCCCGGGTTCGAATCTCGGCTCGGGTGTCTTTCCGTGTGGAGTTTGCGAGTTCTCTCCCCGTGTCTGCGTGGGTTTTCACCGGGCATTCCGATTTCCCCCCACAGTCCAAAAAGAACATGCTGCTGCATAGGTCAATTGGCTTGCAGACTAAATTGCCCACAGTGCCCGGTGATGGACTGGCGTTCTATCGTGGGTATATCCCTGCTTTGCGCCCCGTGTCTGCCGAGATAGGCTCTAGCTCACCGCGACCCTGTACAGGACTAAGCGGTTTCTGACAATGAGATGATGTAAAATCTCATTGACAACCAAACGTCTCTGAAGGAAGGCCAGCTTTAGAAATTGCCTGCCACTGCGTGTTTGTGACACTTTAGTTAGCTTAGCGCACAAGATGCTAAAAGCATTGGTGGCCAATGGAATGCAAGATGAGACTGTGGGAGCCAAAGCGGGTGTTTCCTCTTGCAGTGGAAAGATCATGGCTTATTTTTTTTTAAAAGTTGATAAAAACAAATATATAGCATACAACTGATTTTTGATTGGCATAGCTTAACCGAACAAAACGCTATTTTTAAAGGTTATTTAAATCTATATGTGTAAGGTGCGATGGCACGGTGGTAGAGCGCATATCGCCGCTGCCTCACAGCAAGACGAATCTGGGTTGAATTCCCAGCCCGGGTGTATTTTTGTAAGGCGCTTGCATATTCTCCCTGTGTCCGCATGTGTTTTTTTTCACCTCCCCCAATTTCCTCCCACTGATCCAAAGCCATGCTGCCTAAGTTAATTGGCCTGCTGACTAAATTATTCTGCGATGGACTCACGTCGCATGCTGGGTATAGCTCTGCCTTGTGCCCTGTGTCTGCCAGGATAAGCCTGGGCCAATGATCTTCCTTGGACGGGATTAAGCGGGTAATGGTAACAAATAACTATCAGTCATTCATTCATTCATTATCAATACCCGCTTAATCCGGTACAGGGTCGCAGGGGCTGCTGGAGCCTATCCCGGTTGAGAGAGGGGGCAAGGCGGGGCAATACCCAGGATGTGACGCCAGTACATTCTAATAAATAATGGGTTTGAACAAAAATACGATTTATAACGGCATGCAAATGTCACGCCTGGCCATGGGGGAGACGTGGGTATGGAGGCGTAGCGAGGAACCCACGGAGAGATGTGGGGGAGGGAGCCGTGGGGCCAGCTGGCGCCAACACCTGCCAGACGCTGCGTCCTATGTATAACGATGTTATCAGCCAATTAATGAGTGGGGTTTTTTATTATTAGCTGTGGAATGAAATAGCAGAACCCAGAGAAAACTGACGCAGAGTAGCGGGCGAACACATAGCGCTCAAGCAGAAAGTCACGCGAGGCAGGAATACAACCGCCCAGGGAAGGGCTTTGTTTCTTGCAAGGTGCAAATGTTTGAGAGATGACAGAGAGGCGGAGGAGGAGGGGGGTGGGGGGCAGAGGCAGAGCTGCGCCCGTGGTTCCGGCGCGACTCAATCCGTGCGAATATGGTGTTGATCTGCGCCAGAAGGGCTCGGGGCTATCCGTGGGCGATCCAAAAGTACGCGCAGGTGTTCATTGAAACGTGACACTTCCGTTAATAACCGAACACAAATTCGTCAGATTTGCGCCCAGTCTACTGAGTGCCACGTTCTGAACGGCAAAGTACCTCCCGTACGGTAGTTGCAGCAACTGTCAGAGTGAGTCAGCGACACAACTCCGCCGTTGTGTCCACGCACAGTAAAATTGTTGAAAATAAAAACACAGTAAGAACACCCGCATGCGTCCAAAGTCAGAGGCGAAACGTCGCGTAGGAGAGACGAGGAACACTTGACACGGCTAACCCGAAGAGCAGTCCTTGAGAGCAATTCCCATGATATATCGAGCCCTAAAACCCCACATCGTTACACACAGTAACATTTTTTCCGAGTTATATATTTCACTCACATATTGTCCGAATTGCCCTGTCGCCGACAGCTCGTGAGTTGCCCGATCGGATCTCTGGGCAGAGCAGTGAATCCCTTCGCGCTGGAGAACGGCCCGTGGAAGCGGATATTTGTCAACGCTAGCTCCAGAGGTGAAAGTAAGCCGATGCAGTCCGGTGCAGCTTACAGTTAAGAAAATTGCGGACGCATTCGTGACAGGTGGGAAGGTGCGTTACAATTCAACACTACCGTTAAGAAATTCACTTTTGCCTCGTGGCTAACCGTGAGACCTCCTTCAAGAGATCTCTCGTCCAGGTCTTCATGAAGATTTCGCACACGGCTCCATGTGGGAGAATTGCTCTCAAGAGCCGCTCTTTGTCGGGACAGCAGTGTCGATCGTTCCTCCGCGCCCCTTTGCAGACATTTCTCCTAACCCCGTTGGAGGCAGAGTCGGTCATGTACAACGGGCTAGGCTCGAGTCTCACCTCTGGTCAACGCAATGAAATCACAATCTAAATAAATAACAAATGTAATGAAGGCAACGCGGGACAAGAGGCGAAGCCAGGCTCTGAAAATAGTTAAAGCAAAACGCAGCATATTGTGGGAGTTAGAAAAGCACCGTTAATTTCTGTAACACGCAAGAAAGAAATACGTAATTCGCGTGAAATGAAAAATATACGCCTCCCACTTTCCAATTTGCAAATGAAACCGGGTCAGTCCGCGTGCTTCACTGCCAATGGTGTTGTTGTTGTGGTGGTGGTGGTGGTGGCGGTGGTGGCTGTTGTTGTTGTGTTCCCGCAGCGGACGAGCGCGGGCATATTCCTGGTCGCGTCGAGATACGAATGTGACTCCGCAAAGCCCCCACTCCCGAGAACACCAACTCGCAAAGGCAGGTGTCCGCTCGACAACGTTGTGACCAAACTGAATTCAAACTTTAGACAACAACAACAACAACCGCCATTCGCCACTAAGTGGCGGTGACGTCACCACGGCGCCCTGTGCCAGGCCATATGCACCTCTAAGCCACGTGAAGTGTCGAAGTCTCGCCGGCAGGAGGTCACGGCACAGACCCAGGTGTCATGAGTCAAAATTGAGAACGCACAGTGATACCTGCAGCACTTTATAGAGCCACGGGTAGTTTCAATAAACTCACAGTCTTGGCAGTCATTTCTTCCTTAAATGAGAATTAAGGCAGTAATCATATCCCACTGACAGCCCTGAAGAGGTGTTCGAAATTCCACATTCTTATGGCAGGGTTAATCTCTGTATAGCTCTGTTACTGTTCTTCGTGAAGTAGCAGGTCAGTAAAACGCGATGTAAAGTACTAATCGGGGGTATTGTGTGTCTGGAATTCCATTAAATAAGGATGTTTATATCTCATTGTCAGAAACCGCGTAGTCCTGTACAGGGTCGCCGTGAGCCGGAGCCCATCCAGGCAGACACAGGGCGCAAGGCAGGGATATACCCTACGATGGGACACCAGTCCATCACCGGGCACTACGGGCAATTTAGTCTGCACGCCAATTAGCCTATGCAGCAACATGTTTTTTTGGACTGTTGTAGGAAACCGGAGTGCCTGGCGAAAACCCACGCGGACACGGGGAGAGAACATGCAAACTCCACACAGAAATAAGAGTAGGACAAGTTTTACCGTATTTGGTGCATAATCGCATAATCGCCAGATACGGTAAAACTTGTCCTACTCTTATATATGTATACTGGCAAAAAGTACCCATAGTGTCCACACAGAAAGACACTCGAGCTGAGATTCGAACCCGGGAACTTTTTTGCTGTGAGGCGACAGCGCTACGCACTGGGCCACCGTGCCGCCCAGACGTTTACATGACGATGTTATAAACAGAGCAGTAACCATCTCATAACAACATAAAAACATATGAACACCATTAAACAGGGTAATGTATGTATCTAATAGTATTAATACCACACTAATATAAAAATTACGTAATTTCAGACCGTTGTATCCGAATTCTGGGACAGTGTCCGTCGCTTTCCAAGTCCGTTGAACAGAGGTTCCGTTACAGCGATGTTTCACAGCAGTTTGTTTGCCTCCAAAGAGATGACAAACTACGGCGAGCACTGCATCAGGTCTTTGAACTTATGAACCTGCCGATCACGAGCCCGCTCGTGCCCACCGCCGTGCCACGTGTGCGGCACATCGCTCGGGCATCTCGGACGCTCAGAGCCGACCCCATGGACTGCGTCGTGACGGAACGCCTGACGGCCGCAAGGCTCCGTGCGTCATCATGACGAGCGCGTGACCCGCCCCGGAGATTCAGGCCGCTCTCGCGTCGACGCTCGCACTCCAGCCGTCGCGGTCGGCCGGGATTTTCTCGGCGTCGCTGTCGTGACGCTTTGCGGAAAGCACTGAGCGAGGCCGCGCTCGAATATTACACCCGCAAGGCGTTTGCTCGCCGTTATCCAGCCATAAACCCTCAGAAGAGCACATAATCCATGCCGCACGTAATGAAGAGTGATGTCGTTATTAGAGTCAGTTGGATTGTTATTGCTGCATTATTTTATATATTATGATTATTTTAAGCAAGTTTCGGGAGGCACGGTGGCCCAGTGGGTAGCGCTGTCGCCTCACAGTAAGAAGGTCCCGGGTTCGAATCTCTACTCGGGTGCTTTTCTGTGTGGAGTTTGCATGCTCTCCCCGTTTCCACGTGGGTTTTTTGCCGGGCACTCCGGTTTCCTCCCACAGTCCAAAATAGCATGCTGCTGCATAGGTTAATTGGCTTGCAGACCAAATTGCCCGCAGTGCCCGGTGATTAACTAGCGTCCCATCGTGGGTATGTCCCTGCCTTGCGCCCTGTGTCTACCGGGATAGGCTCCGGCTCACCACGACCCTGTATAGGACTAAGCCGTCACACGTGAGGACTCACCATAGTTCACTGATGGGCAGGTTTAGTGTAATGGGGGACACAGTGTGAGTACTCAGACCTCTTCAAAGCCACCAGGTCAGCGAGGAAGAGTAGGCCAAGTACTTTCTCTCTTTCTACAGCAATCGCGAAAACTTTTTTTTCTATGCAATTGTCTTGAAGGCAAAGGGCATGACTAGATATTGGGTCTCCTTTCGGGTTTAATTTTAAATGTTTTGTGATTTCCCGTGACGATAGCTCATCATAATATTTGCATTTCTAGAGCGCTTTTCACCCGAGGGTCACAAAGCGCTGCTTTGGCCAAGAGCTCTGTCTGAAAGCCTTTGTTGCTTTGAGGGCATTAACATTTATTTTTTTTAACCAGAAAGCAAGTTCAAATGACTTGCAGTCGATAATGTCCCAGCCGCGGGGGGGATGTGCAAGAATTCGCAGAACTTACAACGATTTATCTCCAGACACAAAGGTCGATCATTACGCATCTCAGGATCACGACGGCTAATGGTGGCTTCGGCAGGGCCTTTATCCAGCGGTAGATTGATGACAGCTGATGACTGACGATTGAATGAGCGCACACATCTTCAATATATCATGTGTTTCTATGTCTCTATATATACACTGCAGGTACCAGATTCGCATTCTTCTGAAGTGAAAATTATACCTGCCCAGCACCAAGGCTTCTGACATCTTATTTAGCCTTGCTTTCCACATACCGATTCCTCTTCTGAAATGACCACTATTTTTTTTGCTTTAAATTCCTACTTCTTCATCGGTACCATCAACCCTCCAAAGTACTCTTTCACAGATGTCATGACGTCAAAAGAACGTCTTGCACCCTTGGAACAAGATCGCTCCCGCGGGGTGGGTACTCTGTTGGCATATATATATATAAAACACTTAAAGTAGCTCAGCAATACGGCTTGCCGACGGTTCTTTACTAAAGGAGGAGGGGGCAGACGTTTCATGTCGCAGCTCCGTCAAAAGACAAGTAGAGCAGCACAAGCAGCAACAACAAAGGACAACCGCAGCAAAGGCAACTTTGATTAAAACCCAGCGCATCGCCTTGCCGTGGTCTGCGGGCCACACTTGCAATGAGCCGTTTCAACAGCGGCCCCGTGCCCAGAGCAAACAAGCGTCTGGTTCATCCACTTGGCAGTGACAAAGCAGGCGATATACTCCGAGGACCTTCTCCCTTCCACAACCGCGCCGTGCCCAAATCCCTCCCCGAGGGATGGGGCCACGTCTGCTGCCAAGGCTCTTTGTGCCGGAGCCAATCTGCCCTGCGGCCGCCACTCCCGAAGCCTCCCCCCAACCCCCCCCCTCCCGAAACGCACTCGCACACAAGGACGCCTTGCCCTAGGCGTGCAATTGCTGGAGATGCTCTCCGCAGCCGCTCTCTCGGGAGAGCCGTGTCGAGTGTTCCTTCGCGACCCCTCGCGACATTTCGCCTCGCACTTTTGACGGGACGCTCGGCAAGGATACCCCGAAATTAAAGCCACGGAGAGCAATTCTCATCCAGTGAGCTGTGAAAATCTACATTAGCAGAACACACACATTGTCCTTGAAACTGATTAAGACGAGAGACAGCCTTGTTTGTGGCCTTGTTTCGCCAATGTCAGACCGATTATTGACTACAGTAAAAGGGCTCAAAGCTGACGCAGATATCAGAGCATTGATAGCTGGTGAATTGTATATTAATGTACTTTCATATCTATATGTAATGTATGATCATGTTATGCTTGTTGTTCTGCAACGCTGTATATATTTAAAAAAACCCCCAAAAAATGTTGTTGCTGCTGATTTTCCATTCTGGTGCCGTTGTTGTTAACGTGCCAGTCACTCCGCAGCTCTGTGAAGCGCTTTGTGACCCTCGGGTGAAAAACGCTCTATAAATGCAATTATTATCATAGCGGACTATCTACTTAGTTATGCCAGGTAGAGCCCAGTGATCTATTAACCGTTTTTCTAAGGTGATATGACCACACATGGTGGCACATTGAAATTACTGATATTAGGATACTTATTACTTAACAGTGGCGGATATATGATATAAAATAA
>JAZEWT010000029.1:3985105-3997197 GCA_036362905.1 Mordacia mordax
TGAGATGAGGTTTCAGATAATGAGATGAGATGAGAAAATTCTTAAATCTTTTCCATCAACATCCAGTTTTTGGAGCATTCCCGTTAGCTCGTCGTGTTTCATACTATCGAATGCTTTGCTACAGCCAATGAAACACGAAAGTTGGTCTTTCCTTATTTCAATTGCCCTTTGTGAATGCATTCGAATTATGAACATTTAATTTCTTGTACCTCGATCTTCAACAAAACCGCATTGAACCTTTGCAACCTCTGGTTTAATTCTGCTTCTGGCTCTGAGCATCAACACTTTTAATAGGACCTTTGTTACGTGGCTCATTATACTAATGGTTGTATGGAGGTTACATTTAATGACTCTAGGTTTTTTTGGGCAGGGCAATGAATATCCATTCACTGAGATCCCCAGGTATCTCTCTACTATCCTAAATCTCGTTGATAGCATCTGTCAATTGTTGTAAGCCAAAGTCTTCCAAACGTGCTATTTGTTCTACTGATATTTCATCAGCTCCTGTGGCTTTGCTGTTTTTCATTTTAATAATAACTGTTGTTACTTCTGACTTGATGATTTAACCCATCCATCTGTATTTTAATCGATGGCCTTCCTTCTCGGGTGTTGTGAAATATATCTGCATGAAACTGTGTCCATCTCTTCAAAACTCGTTGTCTCTCTCTACGAGTGCGTCACCGTTTTCAGTTTTTAATGCATCCACTCGCAGTGCATCCTCCGTTACCTGTGATGTATTTGATATTTCTCTACAATGATTTAACATCTTAGTCCCTTTGCTTTTCTATCTCTGTGCATTTTTCATTCAGCCATTTCTCGTCTTCTGTCTTGCACAAAAGGAATTTTATTTTCCAGTTTGCGATACTCTGTCATGCCACGATTTTGAAATCTTTTTTTCTGCCCTCCATTAATTCCAAGATCTCCTCCGTCGTTCATTCCTCTTTCTTTTGTTGTGCTTTTACTTGTATAACCTCTTTAGCTGTTCCAACCAATGCTTCTTGAAACATTTCACATCTCGACATATTTCCCTTCTCTTCAAGTTCTTGAAATCGTTCTTTATCTGCTGTTGTGTATCCTCCTCTAATCAGGTCATTTTCCATTATAACATTATTATCGAGCGTCTTTGTAGTTTTTGGTTGCTTAATTTTCTTGAGCCTTAACTTGATGGTGCAAACTACAGTTACATGGTCATTTCCACAATCAACCCCTGGGTACGATTTAGATTGTTGAGCTGCACTCCTAAATCTTTTATCGATTGTAATGTAATCAATATGATTTCTAAAATTATCTCCAGGGCTTCACCGAGTGTGCCTTCATCTCAGATGCTGATCAAACTACGTGTCCGTAATAACCTGATCATTCTCTGCACACCAATCTATCCATTTCTCTCCTCTCTCACATTTTCTCCCCAAGCCCATTGCGCTCCAATAACATTATCAATTCGCAATTCGCTCACTCAAAACTTTTGCCTTCAGATCACCCATCACTTTCACTACCCCTTGTGGTTAACACTATTTTTTTTCGTCCAAAACTTTATAGAAATACTTCACATCTGCTTCTTCACTTTCCTCTGTTGGTGAATAAACTTTACACCACTAAAATATTGAATGGTAACATTTATTTTCACGAGCACGATTCCATCAGATATTGTCCAAAACTCATGTAGACACATTGAGATTTCTTTATCTAATATTCAGCAAAAGCCTTTTTCGTGCCTCTGACCTCCTGAAAAAATAATCTTTACACATCCTGAAACTATTGTTCCTTCATCCATCCAATACGTCTCACACATACCTAGAATATTAATGTTTACTCTCTTCATATCCTGCTTTACATAATACAAATTCTCGGTTTGATTTGGAGTTCTAAGGTTCCAATCTGCTATTCTAAATTATTTCTTCTAGTTGAATTCCTGTCATATAACACTGACTTCTGTCTCCAACACTACACAGATACGTTTGTTATAACAGCAGAACGTACCCAGTGAGCTGGCAAGTTCTGCATGCAGGATTCGTGTGACACATTTGACCCCTCGTCTTCTAAGTTTATTGGAGGCGGAGGGACGGGGAGGAGGAAGGGGGGGTGTTCTCAAACGTGTCTCACATCATGCATACAGTGCTCGTTTAACTTTATTATTTTATCGCGATGAAATACTGCCATCAAGTCGTAACACGACTAATGAACAGGGGAGTCTTAGAGCGATGAGAGCCCTTTGATTGAGGATGACTTTGCATTAGAGATTTTAATATTTTTTTCAAGAGATGCAAATGAAAATTTCACAATTTCCAGTATCATATTTACGACCACCCCCCCTCGTGCCCCACGTGGATGGTAACCTTATCGTGGTGAAGGCGGTTGCATGCTCCGATGTACCGCATCACTATCTCAACCGGAGATCAGCAATCCTGCTACGATCTCCCTTGGCGAACAGGTTCTGAGTGGACGGTGCGACTAAAGGATGTTGGCGTTAAAAAAGGAGCCTCTGGCCATAACATTCTCCTGGAATAACTTGCTCACCTCCACTCCCCAAGGGTGGGCAACTGGGCAAATCACGCACAATGCATGGGTTTACAGCCAGCAGTGGATGCACAGTTTTAGCCGTACCCTTGGCAGCACTTGTACTGTTCGAGGCAGCTGGCTTCCAGCCAAGGGCGCCTTCGTGCACGGAGGTTGTGTCTTCTCAACGTCTGTTCGGCTTGGGTTTTCCGGTGTCTTCCGCAAACTAAGCAAAGCCATTTGTTTGCCCATTACATCATAATTTATAGGGCGCGGTGCCTTGGCAAATACTGGCGCCGATTCACTGCGTGGGTGCAATCTCGCCGCCTCCCTGTGGTTCGCTCTGGGAACGAATACCTTGGAATCGAAGCGATTCGACACGCGTTATGAACCACTACGAAACCGATGTTTCTGGAATTGTAGAACTTTCTCAACTCTGGTCTTGCTCAAGAATTATTCTACCGGACTGCACTTCTGAATCGTAATCCTTGCTTAGTGTATAATTAATAATGTAATATAATTATAAATGTAATATCTCATCTCATTATCTGAAACCTCATCTCATTATCTGAAACCGATTAATCCTATATAGGGTCACGGTGAGCCGGAGCCTATCCCGGAAACACAGGGCGTAAGGCAGGAATACACCCGACGACGGGACGCCAGTCCATCGCCGGGCATTGCGGGACAATTTTAGTCTGCGAGCCAATCAACCTATCCAGGAGCATGCTTTTGGACTGTGGGAGGAAACCGGAGTTCCCGGCGAAAACCCACGCGGACACGGGGAGAGCATGCAAACTCCACACAGAAAGGCACCCGAGCCGAGAGATTCGAACCCGGGACCTTCTTGCTGTGAGGCGTCAGCGCTACCCACTGGGCCACCGCGCCGCCCAGACACAATATATATTTACGTATAAACAATACGCGTATATATATATTATTCCTCTCCATCAGTCGGTGCGCAACTGGGACAGCGCTCGCAGGAGGCGAGTTTTCCCATCAACAATTCCCCTCGCAAGTGGCGGCGGCTGCATTTATAACGAGCGCTCGGCGAGGGAGATCTCCCCGGACAATGCGGAGCGAATGCCCTCCCGTTTGTCGGGGGGTCCGCGAAACGCATTTAAAATGGATCCGCGCTAACTAACCGAGCGCATATCAATCACCGCCAGTTTTTTTTTATTTCTGGCGAGAGCAGGTGTTGCTCGCTGCGGGTCGGTCTCAGAGATAAATTCAAGCGGCGGGTCAATGAGATGCTGACCTGGCCAAGATCGCTTCCTCCACCACTGCGGTCAATTCGATGATGAGATAAGTCTGCGATTGCGGTTCGTTTGCCGTCACTGTTTTCATCAGCGTATTCGTCATCATCGTTCATTATTACAGCAGAGCGCATTCAGTGAGCTTGCAAGCTCTGGATGCAGGATTCCTACGACACATGACTGGTTCCATATCTCCAGCACCCCTTCGCATCTCTAGCATTGCCGTTTCTCTCCAACAATGGTTCCGATCTCTAACACGAATAATAATCTTAATTGCATTTATAGAGCGCTTTTCACCCGAGGGTCACAAAGTGCTGTTCGATTCCCATTCACGGTCAGCACCGGTGAGGATTTTGTGAAATTGGTCCGGGCCTCCCCTCGGTCGAATCAGCGACACTGAGCACCAGGTGTGGTGTTTGGCCAAAGGCCCCCTCGTGTGTAATGCTGGCCTTCATAGTGCTCGCGAGCAACACTGGACCCTACAGTCTGTTAAGGTTACGCGGATAATATTTCCGTCTTGGTGCTGGGAACTGTGATTATGCACTTTTAATGAGTTCCATTTATGTATTTATTAAGCACACGTACTAGACGTACGACTTCTGCCCAAGTCGCAGCGACGACACATACAAGTCATAACTCATGCAAATCTCGTGACTTATTTTGACAATATCCGCGGATAATGCCACAGAATTGAGCAAGGCATTTGAAGCAAATTGTAAAACCAGCGTAGCGAATGTACTCATGTAGGTTTTCACGGCTCGATGCATGACGATTGCTTCCAAAAGCTGCTCTTTCGGGAGAGCCGCCAAGGAGAGAGGAAGAGCAATCGACGCGGCTATCCCTGAAGAGCAGCTTTTGGAAGCAACCGTCAAGCGCGGCGAACACAACAGACGTTACTGCAACGCAACCACGGCTTATAAACCGTCCGACGTATTAATTTTCCTGAGGAATCGTTCCCTAATAGGCACGCACAACGTCTCTGGGCGCGTTGTAAATTGCTCACTTGCGGCTGATATGAGCCGTTAATGTCCTGTGCGCGCGGCTGCTGGAGTCTATGCCCAGATCTGAAGAGAGGGGTTTGCGAGAGAGTCAACCCCCCCCCGCCCACCTCCTCTGCCCCTTATGAAAGTTTAATGCATAAACAGAACGTGCAGTCATAACCCTCAAACGCTTCTGCGCGGGAACGGAAAATCGTAAATGTCAAAAACACCTGAAAGAATTAATCTGGACAAATAACGGCTCTTCTGCGCGCTTGACATTGTCTGCCGGTGACTGCAGCCATCAAGTTTGAAATGTTGACTTCTTAGCGTCGCTGTAGTCACCCGTCCTTCTCGCACCCTACAGCATACCTTGTGGTCCGCTCTGCAACTTTCTGGTCGTTTCAATAATTCACGAGCGTGATTTCTGAACGCGTTGCACGGTATTTGTTCAATGTCAGTGGCATTCATCTGAATAAAAGAACGACTCAGAAGAGCGAGCGAAAGAAAAACATAACTACAGAGTCGTGGGGTGAAGGCAGGGGCACGGTTAGCCATCGCCGACATCTCATCTCATTATCTGAAACCGCTTAATCCTATATTGGGTCACGGTGAGCCGGAGCCTATCCCGGAAACACAGGGCGTAAGGCAGGAATACACCCGACGACGGGACGCCAGTCCATCGCCGACATTTACAACCTATTTATTCTAACTTTATCACACAATTAATGACGGTTTGTTTACTTACGCAAATTAACCAGAACATCTGATGGAAACACGCAAACTAAATACGGAAGGTCCCTCTTCTTCCAGGTACCAAACCCTACAGGACGTTGGTGCTAATGATCTTCCACAAATCTCTGCTCTTTGAACTTCTAAGAATATCCATTGCTGATCTGTTCACCCATCTATAGAGACTCTTGACATAAGTCAATTTCTGTCGTCCACGATCTCTCTTTCCTTCGATTGCTTCCAGTTATAACCTCATCTCTCATCTCATTATCTGAAACCGCTTAATCCTATATAGGGTCACAGTGAAGCCGGAGCCTATCCCGGAAACACAGGGCGTAAGGCAGGAATACACCCGACGACGGGACGCCGGTCCATCGCCGGGCATTGCGGGACAATTTTTAGTCTCCGAGCCAATCAACCTATCCAGGAGCATGCTTTTGGACTGTGGGAGGAAACCGGAGTACCCGGCGAAAACCCACGCGGAAACGGGGAGAGCATGCACACTCCAGAAAGGCACCCGAGCCGAGAGATTCGAACCCGGGACCTTCTTGCTGTGAGGCATCAGCGCTAACCACTGGGCCACCGCGCCGCCCCCAGTTAAAACCAGATTTTCAATTTCCCCTTTCATCATAATATGCCCCAGAAATCTCGTGTCATTCAACATAATCTTTCCATATCCCATTCGTGACTACATTTCTTCATTGGAGGTATGACTTGTCGAAGACACCTTCAAGATGCGTTGAATGAACCACGTGTCAGTGGCTTAAATTCTCTTTTCTATACTTGGTGATATTATCCAGAAGGTTGCTAAATGCAATAATCCTACCACCACGTGGAGAACAATCTTTTTTTTTTCGAGATGCGGATGTTACTGCTGAGCGGTCAGACTGCCTCCGGCCCCGCCCCCCTGGAATGATGAGGCCCCCCATAAATTGGGACCACAAACTCGCCAGCGGGCGGCACGGTGGCCCAGTGGTTAGCGCTGTCGCCTCACAGCAAGAAGGTCCCGGGTTCGAATCTCTCGGCTCGGGTGCCTTTCTGGAGTGTGCATGCTCTCCCCGTTTCCGCGTGGGTTTTCGTCAGGCACTCCGGTTTCCTCCCACAGTCCAAAACGCATGCTGCTGCATAGGTTAATTGGCTCGCAGGCTAAATTGCCCCGCAGTGCCCGGCGATGGACTGGCGTCCCATCGTCGGTATATCCTTGCCTTGCGCCCTGTGTCTGCCGGGATAGGCTCCGGCTTCACCGTGACCCTGTATAGGACTAAGCAGTTTCAGACAATGAGATGAGATGAGATGAAACTCGCCAGCATCTCAAGACACCTCTATTTCATCTGCAAGTGTGAGCTCTACCGTCAGCCGGTAGTAATTGTCGCCCTGCTTAATTTTGAAAGTCACCCTGGATAAGGGGATCTGGCAAACAATAAGTCATCACAGTGTAAGAGATGAATAGATATCAACCAGGAAAGCATAACTCAATGAACACCCATAGGCACGTGATCTAAGACTATGTTCGAAATACAAAACAATTACTGGATATAGAAAAAAACATTACTTTTGCTCTCGAGAGTACCACGATTAATTCCTTTAATAATTTTCACATGCCGGCTGTCACTAGAAATCTAAAACAGCGCGTATAATTTCGCCTCCAGCAGCAATTTGAATTGTATATTTATCATTGCCATGCCAGCCCCTCCCCATTTAAATCTTGCACAAGCTGCCCTGAGGATGCATGAGCCAGCGATAAAAATATAAAGGAGCGCTTGCTTGCAAAATCTATCAGAGGAATTCCATATTCTTCCGGCTCATTCTTTACACAGATGCCTTTAATTCTTTTCTGTCATCGTAACTTCAACATAGAACCAGGTGGGAGTCGACCTTCATAGGTCCTAAATTAATTATATTATTAACGATAATAACTCGCTCTGTATTTTCGTTCATTGAAGAAGGCATTCGTTAACAGAGAGAAAGAGTTCGATTTGCTGACGCCAATATTTGCCAGGCATTGCGTCACATACAATCGATTAATGAGTGGATATATTTAATTTGTGGAAAGAAAATAAAGCAGAGGAGTCGGAGGAAACTCACGCAGAACGGGGGGAGAACACACAAACTCCACCCAGAAAGGCATCCGAGGCAGGAGTGGAACTGCTTTTGAGACAGGACCCTCGATGGGTTGCAAATGTTGCTACTGTGCCACCCTTGTTCCCATATCTGACATGATCGGAGACCGCTTCAGAGATTACGTAAATATGACACTGATTAGCTCTTTAAAGGGCGGCACTGTGGCCCAGTGGGTAGCACTGTCACCTCACAGCAAGAAGTCCCGGGTTGGAATCTCGGCTCGGGTGCCTTTCTATATGGGAGTTTGCATGCTCTCCTTGTGTCCGCGTGGGTTTTCCTCCCACAGTCCAAAATACATGCTGCTGCATAGGTTAGTTGGCTTGCAGACTAAATTGCCCGCAGTGCCCGGTGATGGACTGGCGTCCCATCGTGGGTATATCCATACCTTGCGCCCTGTGTCTGCCGGGATAGGCTCCGGCTCACCTGCACCCTGTACAAGACTAAGCAGTTTCTGACAATGAGATGAGACGAGATTTTCTCTTTGAATGTTTGTTTACCCATGAAAATATATTATGTTCCTCATCTATATACATGGGCGGCGCGGTGGCGCAGTGGTTAGCGCTGACGCCTCACAGCAAGAAGGTGCCGGGTTCGAGTCTCTCGGCTCGGGTGCCTTTCTGTGTGGAGTTTGCATGCTCTCCCCATGTCCGCGTGGGTTTTCGCCGGGTACTCCGGTTTCCTCCCACAGTCCAAAAGCATGCTCCTGGATAGGTTGATTGGCTCGCAGACTAAAATTGTCCCGCAATGCCCGGCGATGGACCGGCGTCCCGTCGTCGGGTGTATTCCTGCCTTACGCCCTGTGTTTCCGGGATAGGCTCCGGCTCACCGTGACCCTATATATAGGATTAAGCGGTTTCAGATAATGAGATGAGATGAGAGATCTATATACATATGTGGAACTGTATATATGTATTCTCATTTTATTTGCAAAATAGCATTCATTATTGGCACGAGACCACTTCTGAGAAATGTTGCGAATCGTTTGGATCAGTAAAAACCTCTCAGAGCCAGACTTGAGGAAGCCAGATTTCTATCCACGGCGATGGACTGGCGTCCCGTCGTCGGGTGTATTCCTGCCTCACGCCCTGTGTTTCCGGGATAGGCTCCGGCTCACCGTGACCCTATATAGGATTAAGCGGTTTCAGATAATGAGATGAGATGAGAGATTTCTATCCAGAGGCTTTCCGAAAAAAAACCTCTGGCCAGAAGACTTTGTCCAACACTAATTAAGTTGAGTGCTTGGGTAGTTGGGCGGCACGGTGGCGCAGTGAGTGTCGCTGCCGCCTCACACCAAGAAGAACCTAGGTTCGATTCGTAGCTCGGGTGCCTTTCTGTGTGTGAGTTTGCATGTTCTTCCTCGTGTCCGATCAATTCAGTTTCCTCCCATGGTCTAAAGACACGTTGTCTCGGTTTGTTACCCCACTGACTAAATTTCCCCCAGTGTCCTGCGATGGACCGGCATCCCATCCGAGGCGCAGCCCTACCTCGCGCCCTGCTGGGCCACCTCATTAACCTTGTCGCCACGGACCCAGGACGAACCGTTGTGGCGAAAGCATTAACCCTGAGATGTGCTGGGGCTTAGATCAATATTCACGCCAAAAAATTGGACCCTCGAGTCAATAAAACGTCCCCAAAGTCAATAAACCATTTATTAGCTGATTTAGTATTTTTCGAAAGGGGTATCGATACCAGTCGATGAGCAGTTCATCATGAGTTTTAGTGATGACAAGGAACTGTATATTGTGATGCCATCATACTAATGTGGCTCACCATCTTAAGTGAGACTATGTGATAGACATTGTTCCCTCATATAGGGGTCAGAGACTGCAGGGTTCATTGCTATTAGCGAGCACCTATGAAGGTCAGCACGGCATGCGTGGGTGGTCAGCACCACATGCGGATGATGTGATAGATATATGAACAAACACAAGTGCTTATATTTAAATACAATACCCAGTGTTAATAATAATAATAATTGCATTTCTAGAGCGCCCAAAAGAGCAGCACTTGAGAGAAATATTCATCCGCCGAGCAGTGACAAGCTACAGTACATTAATTTGCAAAAACTACTCAATTGTAAATGCTGTGAGTTCGCTCCCCAACACGCCGGTGTGCCGAGAGAGTGAAGATTTGGCACGCTTTGTTCACGTTGACAAACTTTATTGACTGGACGTTATTGGGTGGTGGAGGGTTTACGACAGAAACAAATTTAAGTGACCTCACCCCCAAAAAAATGGAATCCATCAAAGACTACTCTTGTTGAAAGAATTCTGAAAAATATCTATAGGACAGCCACAATGACAGAAATGCGTACCTATAGCCTCAACGAATCTAAAA
This sequence comes from Mordacia mordax, assembly GCA_036362905.1. Taxonomy (NCBI): domain Eukaryota; kingdom Metazoa; phylum Chordata; class Hyperoartia; order Petromyzontiformes; family Petromyzontidae; genus Mordacia; species Mordacia mordax. Next base: position 3,995,025 of record JAZEWT010000029.1, read on the forward strand.
GTAATGTTTCACACGTGGCTTATTGATTTACTAACTTAAGTTTCAAATGTATGTTTTTATTGTTAAACATATAATAGCTTAGCACACCTGGATTTCCCACAGTCGCGTGACCAACACACTTCAAATCTTATGGGTTTTGAAAGTTCTTGACAAAGATATGTAAAATACTGCCCTGGGTAAAAATAGACGAGGGCTAATTATAAAGGGTTTCGAGGCCAGAGAAAAACTGTCTCGCCAAACAGGCCCCCCCCCTGCCGTTTCAATATTGAAGTGGCGCCATTCCACCGGGGCGCCACTGAATCGTCAGTGGGAAGAGTCTCTCTTGCGCGAAATATTCACCGTCTTTACCTCGCCGATCCGCACTGCCCGGTGTGGTGAAGTATGGTCAGAATAACGTCGACGATCGACGTGCATCGGCAGTGAGCAATATCAATGGAGCAGCTAATCGTCAAATGGTTGTACACTATTACAGACTTATACATCGTAATTATTATACAAGTATAAAGGAGTAAGTATTGTTATATATATATGTCGTCACTGAAGGTACTGTGTTTAAATATTTTATTATTAATAATAATAATTGCATTTATAGAGCGCTTTTCACCAAAGGGTCACAAAGTGCTGCACAGAGCTGATTAACACAAAGGTAATTTGCACAACACCAGGGATTTTGTATATTGTTTCAGCTCTGCTTCCCACTTATTAATGGTTACTCGTCTCAGACTTTGAACACGCTTTCAGGTTTAAATTCCAACTTTTGTGCGAGCAACCTTTTTTTAAAGTGCCAAGGAATAAGTCCAGGCTACATCAGTCATCTGAGTTCAGAAACCATCGTCAAAAAAAGAGACGTCAGAGGAACGCGTTACACACTTGGAAATAGATTGTCCGTACGACGGGTACTCTGCAAGTATAAAAAAAATAATGCTAAGCATTGCGCAGCGATACATTCATAATCAACGCCACGTGGAGAGAAGAGTTGTTTTTTTTTAAACATAATCTTTCGAGGTAAATACTGCGTCTTATTTATTGTTAACATCGCAGCGAAGATGTAAGATCCTTCACAAAACTGTCAAATCTGTCATCCTGTCACATCCATCAATCTGCCAAATCCGTCAATCTGTCAAATCCATCAATCTGCCAAATCCGTCATCCTGTCCACTGGTCCGCATTAATGGCACGGTGTTCAAAAATACGCTCCCGACAGCTCCAAGTGGGTGCACTTTGCAAGCATGAACCCGGCACTCGGCAATGCGACGCAGGCGCGAACGCCAGTGACAACCGCTTATTGGGACGCTCGCAGGCGGGAGGAAGAGACTGAACGGCGCATCACGGAGGTGGGTTGAGTGGGGGGGAGTGGGGGGGTGGTGGGGGCCCCCTCGCTTGAAAATCTCAAACGAGGGGGCCCCCACTCCCGCGGCGCAAATCGGGCGGCGAGTTCACGGCGAATGTGTCGCGGGCTGCACGGCGAATGAATTTGCCTGGGAACAAAGGGGGTGACCTCGGGTCAGGGAAGGCGAGGTCACAGGCAGGATGACAAACAGAGGGGATGGGAAGCGGGCGAGGTGATGGCATTTGGACCTGATTTCCAATGGCGCGCCACTAAATTCGTGCATTTCGCCACTTTGCTAGAGTTTCATTCTTGACCAATGTAATGTTGTCATTTTCTGTAAATTCGTTGTAATTACGTGGTGATTTTCTACATCGTTGCTTTGTATAGTTGACCCCTTTTTAATTTGTATCGCAGGAATCACGCATTCACAGCGTGCAAACTCACTGAGTGATTTCAGCTGTAATAATGAACATTTATCATCTATCTATCTGTGATTTGAAATTCCAAGATAAATAAAAAGCCTCGTCTGTAAAAGAGGAACTAGCAATGTGTACTTAAAATATAGCCAGAAAGGGCCAAAACATGTAGATAACATTTGCTTACATTATCAATTTTGTAATATAACAACCATTGGCATCTGCATAAATAAAACAACGATTAAAAAAAGTAGCGAGCCCCTTGTCAAACAACGGCCAAGTAAATAAATGCCTTTGTGTCAAACCATTCACACCCACTCACTCACCCACACCCACCCACTCACCACAACCACCCACCCACCCACTTACCCAAACCCACTCACTCACCCACACCCACCCACCCTTCCACTCACCCAAACACACTCAT